>JAIUZE010015866.1:11755-94058 GCA_022085475.1 Heliosperma pusillum | reverse complement strand
CCTTCTTCATATTTTTCCGGCTTCTTTTCTATGTGCATTGTGATCTTTGACTTGTGTTTTGAATTGTTTACCATATTAGACTGCGGACACATTTTCATAAGTCGTAGATAGGTGAGTGTCTCAAAAACATTTACACTTAAAGAAATCACCTTTTGCATACATGAGTGTTCGAGTGTGTCGTGAGAGTCCATTTGTCAAAAAGATCATGCAAGAGCCGAAAATTTTGTAGTGAAATTCTTTGTGTTGCGCCGTTATGTAAATCTCAACTATTGTTTATGTATCATTCTTGCCCAAGTTGTTTTTGGGCTATGATTCATTATGTTTCCAAAGTTTTACGTTGAGATTTGTTTCTTGATGGTGTAGTAGCCAATGCTTGCAACCCTTGTCCTGGTATTGTCTATTATGTTTGCTTGAGGACAAGCAAAGATTTAGCTTGGGGGAGTTTGATAAGTGAATATTTGTATGATTTTAATTCCCATTTTAGCTCGGTTTTGTATGTCATTTGTGCTTTGTTAAGCCATTTTATGAGCTAATATCGTCTTCTAGGCGAATTCCTATGTTCTAACCTATTTTGTAGGGAAAGTGACGTTTCTACGCCCTTTTTCTATATTCTCGAGCATTTGCCTAGAACCAGACGATTTGAAGACGCAAGCTTGACCAAGTCAAAGACATTTCAAAAAGGTTCACTGATTCAAAAGAAAGAAGAAGCAAAGAGGATTTCGCAGTTGTCGGAAGATCGATCTGTTAGGCGAAGAAATCATCATTTTACATCAAACCCTATCAACAAACCTGACTCAAAAGGTCAAGGGGGATAATGAAAGTCAAGTCATAGGCCAAAGGAGATGAAACGAAAGTCAATTGACCAAGATTACAACTTACCCGATCGGGTAAGTGGTGTACCCGATCGGGTATCTCTGCTGATCCGAGCTTTTGCTTCGACTTCCTCCTTTTTGTCCTATGTGATGAATGCATGTTCCCTCCCCACGAAACTCTACTGCTATATAAGAAGCTTCAGCCACCACACAACAAAATACCACACACTCTTTACACACTTCTCTTTTTACAATTAGAAACCCTAGATTAGGAGGAGATAAACCTAGCCTCTCTTTTCTTGTCTAGATCATTTTCTTCTTTCTTTTTGTTCTTAGTTTCATAGTTTATTTCTGTCTTTTCTACATCAAATCCTTAGCCTAGATCAATAAAAGTTGCATCTTTGTAATCTACTTTATTTGGTACAAGTATTGTAATTCGTGGATCAACTATTCTATGCAAGGAATTTCTATTACGGTTGTATATATTGATCGTCATCTAGGTATTCCTATTTTATCTTTTGTTCAAAGACTTTATGTTTCTTATTTGATTGTTATTTTCTTTATATGTTATTGTAGATTCAATTTCAATATCGTTGTAATCATTTAATTTCCCTAGATTGTCAATTTAGCGTCGTTATTATCGCCTATTAGAGAGTCTTAAAATATTATCAAAACCAAATAAACATGTCTATCCTAGTTTTTATTATTAACATCATCTTAGATTTAAACATCGCCATGAGTGAGTAGTCGTTTTTCTAGGGTGTAGTGTGACACCCTCAAATTTGCGGAAAGAAAAAAAATAATTTAAATAAATAAACAAAGGTGTCATAAATAAAAAAAGGTTCATAACAAAAGGAAAATAATATTATACATAAGAATTATACAAGACGGGAGACATATCTCCCGTATAAAAACTGAAATAAAAGAGTGTATAATAATATACAATCTAAGAACCGAATATAGGTCCAAGGTAAATACTTCGCTCGCTAGCTCGTCAATGTACCCCAAATATGCATTCACCACCTGTTCGACCGCATTAAATATAAACACGGAAGCCACAGGCAGTGGGGAGTAACTCCGAGTCCTCCCAGCCACGAAATGTCAAGTTTAATAAAACATGAATAACATAAAAGCAATGTATATGAACAATACAAAACTTTAACATATATGATATGCTTTTCATGTTATGAAACAGATAACTAACAAATAACCTAGCATGTGAAAGCTATCATGTGAAACCGATAATAAACTATACCTCGAGGTAGGGAAGCTGGTATGCTAGCTCAGAGGTTCCTCTCAGAAACATGGCCGTGATACACTCAACCCCTAATCAACACGTAATCATGTGAATCAGTTAACAATCGGTAATCCAAACTCTATTCAACCTAGCCGGCTTGCTCCTCACCTTCTAAGATTCATAGAATCAGCAAACTGAAGACCAATACTTCTACAAACAGGCACAAGTTCCTAGTACCGTCAATAGAAGACTTCTGTAACTCAAGTCTATACCACGAGGTAGGATATACTTAAATATTTAGGCTCAGCGGTCACTCTAGTAACATGGCCCAAATACCAAGCACACATCTAGGCTCAGCGGTTACACTAATAACATGGCCCAGATCAAAAGCACATATCTTAGCTCAGAGGTTACCCTAATAACATGTCCAAGATACGACTCAACCCTAAACCTAGACTGCGCAGACCTAGAGAAATGCGAAGATCCATCGCATCCAAGACCCATGATACAATCACATGAGTACACCCTAAGAAGATCCATCAAAGGGGTTGGCTAGTACTAAAGCTGGCTCCATTTCCCAAAGTGGAAAATATGGCAGCCATGCCCCGACTTGAAGATCCATCAAGCCGGGAACACAAAAGCTATCAAGCGGCAAACTCCATATGCTCGTTAAAGATAGTACGGGCCTATCAATGTCATGGTCCAAGATACTCATTTAGAATTAGAATGGTCAAGACGCCATATACTCATAATTCTCTCTGGGTACTTAGTCAACACGACACCAACCATATAATTAAACAGTCACGGGAAAAACATCCTATCATGTGACTAATTGCATATAAATCATATTCAAATATCATATCGCCTCATATCTACTAAGGCTAATTCAATAATTAAATAAAACCTTACTTGAAGACAAATCCCCGACCCGAGTCCCGCGAAGGGTCATCAGTCAAATCGGGGCTGACTGGATCTTAGTTTGACCAAACCCGTTGGATCAAACCGGCTCGAAACAGAGTCTTTATCACATAGACATAAAATCAACATATTCATTACATGTTATATTATTAAAACTTCTAACATGTGAATTATTACATTTTACGTAACCCCCCGCTTGACTTAAAGGATATAAATTTAAACTACGATCTCGTCTTATAATTTCTAACATGTGAGAAATAATAATTTAATGAAAAACCTTTTAATTCAATATTTTACTTATTAATATTTCTCGCTTGCTAATTATTACAAAACGCGATAAAATAACAATAACTCAAAAACCGTCACAAGTCTAAGTAAGGGGACCCACGGGCTGAGTTGGGCCGACTTGACACGGGCCTGGACTGGGCCCCACGGCTGGTTTTGGGCTGTTTTGTCCTTTATATCGGTTTTACTAAAAACCGTTTCTAATTATTTCCCGCATGCTTAACATAATTAAAACCCGTCAAAACAACAACATAACAATCAAACATCGACCCAACCCAAAGACCAAAACCCGGACCCACCATGAAACAACCCAGACCGGGTCTGAACCGGCCTGGACCGGCTGGTTTGGTCCGGTTCACAGCCCTTTCCCACGGTTCACACAACCACACTTCCAAATTAATTCTAACATGTTTTTAATTAACAACATCCATTTTTACACATCCAATTCAACCATCAATCATACAAAAATCATGATTATGAAGAAATCATAAAAATATGTCAAGAACACTAATATGTTTATAAATTCATACAACATAATAAAATTCACAACTTATCATGTTACTAATTAAAAATCATAAATAACCATAACATGAACAAAACTAAAGATGAACCAAAAACTAAAGAAAACAAAAGCTAAAGGCTATGTTACTAACTAAAATCATAAAAACCATAACATGAACAAAAACTAAAGGCGAACCAAAAACTAAAGAAAACAAAAGCTATGTAACATATATTCGTCGAGTAACTCGTAATCGTTACCTTAGCTAGAAAAATCAATTAGCACCAAAATAAGAAGTATAAACTAAGAAACCCGTCTTCTAATCTTCCCTAATATATACGAGTCACCAAACTCGTCTTCAAAATCTTCCCCTATAAGAAATGACAAGAAAAACATTATTAGAACTTAAACTTAATTTTCCATAATTAAATGTTGAAAACGATTTTGACGGAATTGAAAATAAACCGTACTAGAAGATGGAGAGCGAAGAGGAGATGCTAGAAATATAAGTTAGGACGGATTTAATTAAGAAATGAAGGTTTTATGATGATTTTGCTCAAGAACGACGAAGAACAAATGAAGAACGACGAAGAACGAATGAAGAACGATGAAGAACGATTAATTAGATCTTAATTTGATTGATTGTTAAATGAAAAGTTGTTGGTGAGTAATGAAAAGAAAGAAAATATCAAGGCTTAAGAGGGGAAAAAAGAGACGTGTGAAATGGAGAGGAATCGGGTCTGTTTTTACGCGATTTGCGGAGTTTAAGTTGACAGACCGATAAAGTTACAAATATCTTAGATATTTTTATTAGTTTAATCATATTAATTAAAAGATCTAATATGAGTGGAAAAAAAGTGACATGGGGCGTATGACTCATTTCAAAGTCGGGTTTCGGGACTTAAGTTGACCCGGGAATAGTTAAATGACGTTTGGGGTTAAATCATAAAACATTCTCTTTAATTCCGAATAAATTCAAAATAATTCTATTAAATTATCATAAATCCTAATAAATCTTAATAAAAATAAATTAAAAATATTATTTTTTTAAATAAAATTTCGGTCTTCAAAATTACAAGGCGAGTCGGGAAAGTCAACGAAAGTCAAAGTTGACTTAAAAAGTCAAGAAAAGTCAAAGATGACTTAAAAGTCAAGAAAAGTTTATGACGACTTAAAAGTCAAGAAAAGTCAATGACGACTTTTAAAAAGTCAAGAAAAGTCAAAGACGACTTAAAAGTCAAGAAAAGTCAAAGATGACTAAAAACGGTCTTTTCATGAAATCTCTCAGAAATTCCAAATACGAACGCGGAATTTCAAAATACGACTCGGAACAAAAATTTCTATTTTAAAACCTTAAGTTTGCTGAAAAGTGTTAGTAAATATTTTTACTAGAAAAATTGGGTACTTTTCGGGTTGTTACAAGACTTGATTAGCTTGACTCAAACTGAGAACAATATCAAATAACAAGGGGATGTTGTTTAGAAATGGTGAGTTGTTTAACTGAAAGACTCAAGGGATATGACTTAGAGACAATCCTCTACAGCAAGGCACAAGAGAAAGGGACTCAAAGACTGGGTTTTAGAGATAGTTTTCAAGTGTTACAGCAAAGCACAAACACCCTAGACTAACCTCAACAGCAAGTAAGTTAACCACAGCAAAGCACATATATAACTTGACTCACAATACAAGGCACTGATCAAACACCTTGGAGATGTATCAGGCTTGTTTCAAACTACAGCTCTTAGCACAAGTTTGATAACATTGAGTGATTTCTCAAAGTTTTAATTCATTCATTCATAAAAGTCTGCCTACAACAACATACAAGACCTCCTTATATAGAGGGCTGATATCTTGTGAGCCATTGGATGTAGGGATCATCCAAGGGCCAGCTTAGGATCTAAACTACTTCTACTGACATTAATTAAGAGTCTCACAATAGGACGAGCTCAACAACTATAAAGAGCAGACACAAAACACAAAAGAAAACAGACTGAACAAAAGCAAATAAAGTAGTTTTTGGAGTTTTCCTGAAATGGAAATCTGTTGTTCTTGTTGTCTTGTGCTTTGCTCTGGGTGTTTTGTTGCTCCTTGGAACTCTCCACTCTTATTAGGACATAGATAAACCTGCCTTAGATGAAGACAAGTTGACTTAAGCAAAAGAAAACATCATCTGAGCATGTACTACCTATGATATTCTGTTTACTGGACTCTAGCTTTGGGGTGTCTGTTTCATGGGTTTTTACTAGACTTCAAAATGGTTTGTCCTGGGCAAACTTGTAGCTTAGAGGGTTGTCTTGATGGTAGGCCATAGTGGGGGTGGTTGGGATGCTCTGGTGTACCTCCTAGAGGCAGGATTTGTTAACTGGTCTGTCTGGGCCTGAATGGCTCTGTTTCTGTTTTGTGTGGGTAATGTGGGTTGTGTTGGGGGTGGGCATGGGTTATTAAACCCTGGACTGTCTTCTTCATTGGGGTGGCTTGGCTTGGACTGCTCTTGACTAGTCATAGCTTGTTGTTTGGACCTTGTAACTCGAGCTTCCATCTGAGGGGTCAAGCTTGTCTTGTATGTGGTTTGATCATCAAGACCCTTTGGGTGAGCTCCTGCTGAAGCCTCCCCAGGTTGAAAAGGGCTTGACCTCAAGCCTGTGTCTTCCTCCCCCTCAGAGTCTTCTTGTATAGATCATTAGCTTTCTCAATTTGTTTTCTGACTGATTCATGGAGTTTTAGCATTTGTTCCACCCTCTTCTTGGCATCATAGTGGACCTCTGACCTGCACACATTAGACAAACTCAAAGGCATTAAGGGGTTAGTACCATAGACCACTTCAAAGGGGGTGTGGCCTGTGGCTGCTGAGGGAGCTCTATTGAAAGAGAACTCTGCTTGAGCCAATTTTAAGTCCCAATCCTTGAGAGATTTGCTGACTATACACCTTAAGATCCTTCCCAAGGTCTTGTTGGTCACCTCAGTTTGGCCATCAGTTTGAGGATGATGGGAGGTACTAAACAACAACCTAGTGTTAAGCAGTTTCCACAAAGTTCTCCAGAAATGGCTCATAAACTTTGTGTCTCTGTCAGACACAATGGTCCTTGGAACTCCATGTAATCTCACCACCTCATCAAGGTATAGCTCTGCTACACTCACAGCATCCTCAGTCTTCTTGCAAGCAATGAAATGTGCCATCTTACTGAACCTATCCACAACCACCATGATAGAATCCTTCCCTCTTGCTGTCCTAGGTAATGCCATTATGAAATCCATACTTACATCCTTCCAAGGCCTACATGGGACTGGTAGGGGAGTGTAAGGTCCTGCTTGGAAAGAACTCTTGGCCTTTTGACAAACTCCACACCTTCTGAGCACTATTTGAACTTCTCCCATCATCTTAGGCCAGTGGAATTGATCTTGTAGTATGTCCACAGTTTTCTGAACTCCAAAGTGTCCTCCAAGGCCACTTCCATGTACCTCCTTGATCAATAGACTCCTATAAGATCCTCTGGGAACACACAGCTTGTTTCCTTTGAACAAGAATCCATTTTGCAGAGTGTAGGGTGAATCAATGGTCCTTGTTCCCTCTTTCTGTGCTAACCAATCCTCTGCAAAGTCTGGATCTTCCTGATACATATCCTTCATGAACTCAAAGCCAAGAACCCTTTGCTCCATAGTTGATAACAGAGTGTACCTTCTAGACAAAGCATCAGCCACCACATTCTGTTTGGCCTCTTTGTATTTTCTAGAAAAGGTGAATAATTGGAGGAACTCTACCCACTTAGCATGCCTACGACTGAACTTATGTTGACCTCCTATGTATTTCAATGCTTCATGATCAGAGTGTAGGACAAAAGGCTTGGGCTTTAGGTAATGACTCCAATGCCTTAGAGCTCTGACAAGAGCATAGAACTCCTTATCATATGTAGAATAGTTTAGCTTGGCACCACTTAGCTTTTCACTAAAATAGGCTACAGGTTTCTTCTCTTGGATGAGGACAGCTCCAATTCCCACTCCACTTGCATCACATTCAACCTCAAATAGGCAATCAAAGTTTGGCAACCTGAGGATAGGTGCACTGCACAGAAGCTTCTTCATGTGTATGAAAGCCTGTAAGGCATTCTCAGTCCAAATGAACTCTCCCTTCTTCATGCACTCAGTGAGAGGTGCTGCAATGGTACTAAAACCCTTAATGAATCTTCTGTAGAAGGATGCTAAGCCATGGAATCCCCTTACTTCTGTAATACTCCTAGGGATAGGCCAAGACTGGACTGCAATGATCTTGTCTTGATCAACTGAAATGCCTCTACCAGATACCACATATCCTAGAAACTTGACTTCCTCAGTCATGAAGGTGCATTTCTCAAGCTTCCCAAAGAGCTTGCTCTCCTTAAGTATTTCAAACACAGCCTCAAGATGCCTCAAGTGATCATTCTTGCTCTTGCTGTAGATGAGGATATCATCAAAGTATACCACCACAAATCTCCCTAGGCAAGGCCTAAGCATTTCTGTCATCAATCTCATGAAGGTACTTGGGGCATTTGACAGGCCAAAGGGCATAACAAGCCACTCATAGAGGCCATGCTTTGTCTTGAAGGCTGTCTTCCACTCATCTTCTTCTCTGTCATCAAGCCTAGGTATAGGGAACCTATACTTGACTGTGATGTTGTTGATAGCCCTGCTATCTATGCACATCCTCCAAGTCCCATCCTTCTTAGGGACCAACAATGCAGGCACAGCACAAGGACTTAATGACTCCCTTACAAACCCTTTACTCATCAACTCTCCAACTTGTTTCTACAGCTCTTGTGTAGCCTTGGGATCACACCTATATGCTGGTCTATTAGGTAGTACAGACCCTGGCACAAGGTCTATTTGGTGCTCAATCCCTCTCAAAGGGGGTAAGCCATCAGGAAGTTCCTCTGGAAACACTTCCTTGAACTGATCAATGAGGGGCTTAACATCTGCAGGGATCACCTTAGACTCCTCTTCCTGAACTTCTTTTGATAGCAGCATTAATATAGGTTGCTCCTCACTACACTCTTTGACCATTGCTGACTCAGATAGAAATACAACTCCACTAAAATCCTCAGCCATACTTGGACTTCCATAGCTCTTCTGGTGTGGTGGCAAGGGGGCTAATGTCACCTTCCTGCTCCCATGATTGAAAGAATAGGTATTGCTTCTTCCTTGGTGTATGGAGCTTTTATCAAACTCACATGGCCTTCCTAATAGCAAGTGACAGGCATCCATTGGAACCACATCACACAATACTTCATCCGTGTACACACTGCCAATGGAGAAAGGGACCATGCATTGCTTATCCACCTTAACCTCTGCTCCCTTACTCAGCCATCTCAACTTATAGGGGTGAGGGTGATCTTGAGTGCTCAACTTCAGCTTATCAACCATAGTAACAGACGCCACATTGGTACAACTACCTCCATCTATAATAAGATTACAAACCCTCCCTTGTATGGTACATCTGCTCCTGAAAATGAGGGACCTTTGATCCTCCTCCAAAGGTATCTGTTGTGAATGCATTACTCTCTATAGGACTAAGCTGTGGCATGTGTCAGGGAGTGCCACTATTGCCTCCTGACTAGACTCTTCTTCCTCACTCACCACTTCTTCAACCTCAGGCTCATCCCTCTCATACTCAACTAGACCCTCTTTCTCCCAAGCCTCAACTTCCATGATAGTTAAGGTCTTCTTAGAAGGGCAATCCTTCCTGAAATGTCCATAGCCTTGACATTGGAAGCACCTAATTCTGTTCTCAGTCAATGAAGTGCTTGGCTTTTGACCCATGATGCCCTTACCCTTGTCTAAGGTAGGTAGGGGTGCTGTCTTAGGGGTATCCATGGCTCTAAACCCACTATAAGGTCTGGTTTGAAAAGGCCTAACAGGTTTTGGTGTAGCAGGCTTAGTCTTCCCTATCTTCTCAATTCTCAGAGATAGGTTGACAACATCATCAAATGACCACAGAGGTTGCATCCTAACCTGGTTAGCAATGTTCTTATCTAGACCCTCTAAGTACCTAGCAATCCTTTGCTCAGGTTTCTCATGTATATCACACTGTAAGGTGAGTTGTTCAAACTCTCTCAGATAAGATTCAACAGGTTTGTCTCCTTGTTTCAACTTAGACAACTTGATAAACAGATCCTGGGTGTAATCCTTAGCAACAAATTTGTCTAACAGTTTCTTTTTCAGTTTAGTCCAAGACTTGATGGGTTCCTTACCTTCCCTAGCCCGTAACCCTTTCATAGTCTCATACCAAAGGGAAGCATACCCTTTCAGTTTAAGGATGGCTACTTTAAAAGACTTGGAATCATTGTATCCCTTGTACTCAAAGATCCTTTCTACTTCTCTTAGCCATTCTAACAAGTCATCAGGATTAAGACTACCAGAAAACTCAGGGATATCTACCTTAAGATGCTTGTCTGTGTTCATGTGGATGGAAGCTCTGCTTCTTGTTGAGTCATCTGAGTCTGGATACTCTTCATCATCAGGTGGCCTTCCTCTGCCTCCTCCTTGGCCTCTTCCACGTCCTCTGCCTCTTCCTCCAGCAAGCAAATGGTTGCCTATAACCTGGTCCAGGGTTCTGGGTAGGGTGGTTACAATCCCAGCCAGATCCTCCATCCTTGCTTCTACTCCTGCTAGTCTCTCTTCACTCATTGGGCTATTTTTGTGTTTTTAAATGTAGTTAGGGAAATGAACTCACTAAGACTCTCAACCAAAGCTCTGATAACCAATTTGGAGTGTAAACTACTAAGGTTCACAAGTTTTAAGTGATTTGATTAGTTTGACTCAAACTGAAAACAATATCAAGTAACAAGGGATGTTGTTTTAGAGATTGTGAGTTGTTTAACTGAAAGATTCAAGGGATATGACTTGGATACAATCCTCTACAGCATGGCACAAGAGAAAAAGGATTCAAGACTGGTTTTAGAGACAGTTTCAAGTGTTACAGCAAGCACAAACACCCTAGACTAACCTCAACAGCAAGTAAGTTAAACCACAGCAAAGCACAGGTATAACTTGGCTCACAATACAAGGCACTGATCAAACACCTTGGAGGTGTATCAGGCTTGTTTCAAACTACAGCTCTTAGCACAAGTTTGATAACATTGAGTGATTTCTCAAAGTTTAATTCATTCATTCATAAAAGTATGCCTACAACAGTCATACAAGACCCCTTTATATAGAGAGGTTGATATCTTGTGAGCCATTGGATGTATAGATCATCCAAGGGCTAGCTTAGGATCTAAACTACTTCTACTGACACTAATTAAGAGCCTCACAATAGGACGAGCTCAACAACTAATAAGAACAGACACAAGACACAAAAGAAAAAAAACAGACTGAACAAAAGCAAATAAAGCAGTTTTGGATTTTTCCTGAAATGGAAATCTGTTGCTCTTGTTATCTTGCTGCCTTGCCTGGGTGTGTTGCTGCTCCTTGGGACTCTCTATTCTTATTATAACTTAGATAAGACCTGCCTTGGACGATGACAAGTTGACTTAAACAAAAGGAAGCCACAATCTGACATGTACCGTCTCTGTTTTTAGTTGTTTGCTGGACTCTAACTTGGGGTGTCTGTTTCATGAATTTTTACTAGACTTCAAAAGGGTTTGTCCTGGGCAAACTTGTAGCTTAATGGGTTGGCTTGATGGTAGGCCATGGTGGGGGTTGTTGGGATGCTCTGGTGTACCTCCTAGATACAGGGTTTGTGAATTGGTCTGTCTGTGCCTGAAGGTTTTTTTTTTCTGTCTTGTGTGGGTAATGTGGGTTGTATTGGGGTTTGGCATGGGTTTTTGAGTCTTGGACTGTCTTCTTCATTGGGGTGGCTTGGCTTGGGTTGTTCTTGACTTGTCATAACTTGTTGTTTAGACCTTGTAACTCGAGCTTCCATCTGAGGGGTCAAGCTTGTCTTGTATGTGGTTTGATCATCAAGACCCTTTGGGTGAGCTCCTGCTGCAGCCTCCCCAGGTTGAAAAGGGCTTGACCTCAAGCCTGTGTCTTCCTCCCCCTCAGAGTCTTCATAGAAGGGACTGAGATCTCCCACATTGAATGTTCCATGGACTGCATACTCTCCTGGTAGATCAATTTTGTAGGCATTGGGACCTATCTTCTCTGTGACTTGAAAAGGACCATCTGCCCTGGGCTCTAGCTTGTTCTTTCTCTTGGAAGGGAACCTTTCTTTCCTTAGGTTGATCCATACTAGGTCTCCTGGTGCAAAGTCTTTCTTGGTCTTAGGAACCTTGGCATTCTTCTTGTATAGATCATTGCTTTCTCAATTTGCTTTCTGACTGATTCATGGAGTTTTAGCATTTGTTCCACCCTCTTCTTGGCATCATAGTGGACCTCTGACCTGCACACATTAGACAAACTCAAAGGCATTAAGGGGTTAGTACCATAGACCACTTCAAAGGGGGAGTGGCCTGTGGCTGCTGAGGGAGCTCTATTGAAAGAGAACTCTGCTTGAGCCAACTTCAAGTCCCAATCCTTGAGAGATTTGCTGACTATACACCTCAAGATCCTTCCCAAGGTCTTGTTGGTCACCTCAGTTTGGCCATCAGTTTGAGGATGATGGGAGGTACTAAACAACAACCTAGTGTTAAGCAGTTTCCACAATGTTCTCCAGAAATGGCTCATAAACTTTGTGTCTCTGTCAGACACAATGGTCCTTGGGACTCCATGTAACCTCACCACCTCATCAAGGTATAGCTCTGCTACACTCACAGCATCCTCAGTCTTCTTGCAAGCAATGAAATGTGCCATCTTACTGAACCTATCCACAACCACCATGATAGAATCCTTCCCTCTTGCTGTCCTAGGTAATGCCATTATGAAATCCATACTTACATCCTCCCAAGGCCTACATGGGACTGGTAGGGGAGTGTAAGGTCCTGCTTGGAAAGAACTCTTGGCCTTTTGGCAAACTCCACACCTTCTGAGCACTATTTGAACCTCTCCCATCATTTTAGGCCAGTGGAATTGATCTTGTAGTATGTCCACAGTTTTCTGAACCCCAAAGTGTCCTCCAAGGCCACTCCCATGTACCTCCTTGATCAATAGGTTCCTATAAGATCCTCTGGGAACACACAACTTGTTTCCTTTAAACAAGAATCCATTTTGCAAAGTGTATGGTGAGTCAATGGTTCTTGTTCCCTCTTTCTGTGCTAACCAATCTTCTGCAAAGTCTGGATCTTCTTGATACATGTCCTTCATAAACTCAAAGCCAAGAACCCTTTGCTCCATAGTTGATAGCAGAGTGTACCTCCTAGACAATGCATCAGCCACCACATTTTGTTTGCCCTCTTTGTACTTGCTAGAAAAGGTGAATGATTGAAGGAACTCCACCCACTTAGCATGTCTGTGACTGAGCTTATGCTGGCCTCCTATGTACTTCAATGCCTCATGATCAGAGTGTAAGACAAAAGGTTTGGGCTTCAGGTAATGACTCCAATGCCTCAGAGCTCTGACAAGAGCATAGAACTCTTTATCATATGTAGAATAGTTTAGCTTGGCACCACTTAGCTTTTCACTAAAGTAGGCTACAGGTTTCTTCTCTTGGATGAGGACAGCTCCAATTCCCACTCCACTTGCATCACATTCAACCTCAAATAGGCAATCAAAGTTTGGCAATCTTAGGATAGGTGCACTGCACAAGAGCTTCTTCATGTGTTTGAAAGCCTGTAAAGCATTCTCAGTCCAAGTGAACTCTCCCTTCTTCATGCACTCAGTGAGAGGTGCTGCAATGGTGCTAAAGTCCTTAATGAATCTTCTGTAGAAAGATGCTAAGCCATGGAATCCCCTTACTTCTGTAATACTCCTAGGGATAGGCCAAGACTGGACTGCCATGATCGTGTCTTGATCAACTGAAATGCCTCTACCAGATACCACATATCCTAGAAACTTGACTTCCTCAGTCATGAAGGTGCACTTCTCAAGCTTCCCAAAGAGCTTGCTCTCCTTAAGTATTTAAAACACAGCCTCAAGATGCCTCAAATGATCATCCTTGCTCTTGCTGTAGATGAGGATATCATCAAAGTATACCACCACAAATCTCCCTAGGCAAGGCCTAAGCACTTCTGTCATCAATCTCATGAAGGTACTTGGGGCATTTGACAGGCAAAAGGGCATGACAAGCCACTCATAAAGGCCATGCTTTGTTTTGAAGGCTGTCTTCCACTCATCTCCTTCTCTGATCCTCAATTGATGGTAACCTTGCCTCAAGTCAATCTTAGAAAAGAACCTTGAGCCACTTAGCTCATCCAACATGTCATCAAGCCTAGGGATAGGGAACCTATACTTGACTGTGATGTTGTTGATAGCCCTGCTATCTATGCACATCCTCCAAGTCCCATCCTTCTTAGGAACCAACAATGCAGGCACAGCACAAGGGCTTAATGACTCCCTTACAAACCCTTTACTCATCAACTCTCCAACTTGCTTTTGTAACTCTTGTTTAGCCTTAGGATCACATCTGTAGGCTGGTCTATTAGGTAGTACAGATCCTGGCACAAGGTCTATTTGGTGTTCAATCCCTCTCAAAGGGGGTAAGCCATCAGGAAGTTCCTCTGGAAACACTTCCTTGAACTGATCAATGAGGGGCTTAACATATGCAGGGATCACCTTAGACTCCTCTTCCTGAACTTCTTTTGATAGCAGCATTACTATAGGTTGCTCCTCACTACACTCCTTGACCATTGCTGACTCAGATAGAAATACAACTCCACTAAAATCCTCAGCCATACTTGGACTCCCATAGCTCTTCTGGTGTGGTGGCAAGGGGGCTAATGTCACCTTCCTACTCCCATGATTGAAAGAATAGGTATTGCTTCTTCCTTGGTGTATGGAGCTTTTATCAAACTCCCATGGCCTTCCTAATAGCAAGTGACAGGCATCCATTGGAACCACATCACACAATACTTCATACTTGTACACACTGCCAATGGAGAAAGGGACCATGCATTGCTTATCCACCTTAACCTCTGCTCCCTTACTCAGCCATCTCAACTTATAGGGGTGAGGGTGATCTTGAGTGCTCAACTTCAGCTTATCAACCATAGTGACAGAAGCCACATTGGTACAACTACCTCCATCTATAATAAGGTTACAAACCCTCCCTTGTATGGTACATCTGCTCCTGAAAATGAGGGACCTTTGATCCTCCTCCAAAGGTATCTGTTGTGAATGCATTACTCTCCATAGGACTAAGCTGTGGCCTATGTCAGGGAGTGCCACTATTGCCTCCTGACTAGACTCTTCTTCCTCACTCACCACTTCTTCAACCTCAGGCTCATCCCTTTCATACTCAACTAGACCCTCTTTCTCCCAAGCCTCAACTTCCATTATGGTTAAGGTCTTCTTAGAAGGGCAATCCTTCATGAAATGTCCATAGCCTTGACATTGGAAGCACCTAATTCTGTTCTCAGTCAATGAAGTGCTTGGCTTTTGACCCATGATGCCCTTACCCTTGTCTAAGATAGGTGGGGGTGCTGTCTTGGGGGTATCCATGGTTCTAAACCCACTATAAGGTCTGGTTTGAAAGGGCCTAACAGGTTTTGGTGTAGCAGGCTTAGTCTTCCCTATCTTCTCAATTCTCAGAGATAGGTTGACAACATCATCAAATGACCACAGAGGTTGCATCCTAACCTTGTTAGCAATGTTCTTATCTAGACCCTCTAAGTACCTAGCAATCCTTTGCTCAAGTTTCTCATTTATATCACATTGTAAGGTGAGTTGTTCAAACTCCCTCAGATAAGATTCAACAGGTTTGTCTCCTTGTTTCAACTTAGACAACTTGATAAACAGATCCTGGGTGTAATCCTTAGCAACAACTTTGTCTAACAGTTTCTTTTTCAGTTTAGTCCAAGACTTGATGGGTTCCTTACCTTCCCTAGCCCTTAACCCTTTCATAGTCTCATACCAAAGGGAAGCATACCCTTTCAGTTTAAGGATGGCTACTTTAAAAGACTTAGAATCATTGTATCCTTTGTACTCAAAGATCCTTTCTACTTCCCTTAGCCATTCTAACAAGTCATCAGGATTAAGACTACCAGAAAACTCAGGGATATCTACCTTAAGATGCTTGTCTGTGTTCCTGTGGATGGAAGCTCTGCTTCTTGTTGAGTCATCTGAGTCTGGATACTCTTCATCATCAGGTGGCCTTCCTCTGCCTCTCCTTGGCCTCTTCCACGTCCTCTACCTCTTCCTCCAGCAAGCAAATGGTTGCCTATAACCTGGTCCAGGGTTCTGGTTAGGGTGGTTACAATCCCAGCCAGATCCTCCATCCTTGCTTCTACTCCTGCTAGTCTCTCTTCACTCATTGGGCTATTTTTGTGTTTTTAAATGTAGTTAGGGAAAATGAACTCACTAAGACTCTCAACCAAAGCTCTGATAACCAATTTGGAGTGTAAACTACTAAGGTTCACAAGTTTTAAGTAAACTTGATTAGCTTGACTCAAACTGAGAACAATATCAAGTAACAAATGGATGTTGTTTTAGAGAGGGTGAGTTGTTTAACTGAAAGACTCAAGGGATATGACTTAGAGACAATCCTCTACAGCAAGGCACAAGAGAAAAGGACTCAAAGACTGGTTTTAGAGACAGTTTTCAAGTGTTACAGCAAAGCACAAACACCCTAGACTAACCTCAACAGCAAGTAAGTTAAACCACAGCAAAGCACAGGTATAACTTGACTCACAATACAAGGCACTGATCAAACACCTTGGAGGTGTATCAGGCTTGTTTCAAACTACAGCTCTTAGCACAAGTTTGATAACATTGAGTGATTTCTCAAAGTTTCATTCATTCATAAAAGTCTGCTTACAACAACATACAAGACCCCTTTATATAGAGAGGCTGATATCTTGTGAGCCATTGGATGTATAGATCATCCAAGGGCTAGCTTAGGATCTAAACTACTTCTACTGACACTAATTAAGAGCCTCACAATAGGACGAGCTCAACAACTAATAAGAACAGACACAAGACACAAAAGAAAAACAGACTGAACAAAAGCAAATAAAGCAGTTTTGGATTTTTCCTGAAATGGAAATATGTTGCTCTTGTTGTCTTGCTGCCTTGCCTGGGTGTGTTGCTGCTCCTTGGGACTCTCTATTCTTATTATAACTTAGATAAGACCTGCCTTGGACGATGACAAGTTGACTTAAACAAAAGGAAGCCACAATCTGACATGTACCTTCTCTGTTTTTTAGTTGTTTGCTGGACTCTTAACTTGGGGTGTCTGTTTCATGAATTTTTACTAGACTTCAAAAGGGTTTGTCCTGGGCAAACTTGTAGCTTAATGGGTTGGCTTGATGGTAGGCCATGGTGGGGGTGGTTGGGATGCTCTGGTGTACCTCCTAGATACAGGGTTTGTGAATTGGTCTGTCTGTCCCTGAAGGTTTTTTTGTCTGTCTTGTGTGGGTAATGTGGGTTGTATTGGGGTTTGGCATGGGTTGTTGAGTCTTGGACTGTCTTCTTCATTGGGGTGGCTTGGCTTGGGTTGTTCTTGACTTGTCATAACTTGTTGTTTAGACCTTGTAACTCGAGCTTCCATCTGAGGGGTCAAGCTTGTCTTGTATATGGTTTGATCATCAAGACCCTTTGGGTGAGCTCCTGCTGCAACTCTAGAATCCCATTTTCCACCTCGGCCTCATCTTCTCGTCGACACGCTTCCCGAGACAGCCCTTTTTTGTATTACTACACATTTAGCACACTTTTAAAGGCAGTCCAATGGTAAATAATTATTACACAGGGCAAAAAAATGCTTAAAAGACTACTACCTATGAATTGAAATTGCATTTTAACAAGGATATAGTAATTACAAATTTTTGTCGTTTATTTAACGTCGATGGCTCGACGAGATGTTGCTTAAAATGATGATCAATGAATTGATGTGGAGCAAATCAACGCCCTCTTTAAATTATCAAAGGTATTAGCACATAAATTAGACTTGTGCTCATAATGCAAAGGAATTACAAGGTTAGCATGGAAAACATATAAAGAATTGCAAGATTGATCCTCAAACTTTTCATACCAAATTGACGACCCTTTCTCTTCAGTGTACAAACGGGGAATGAGAGTTCCATTCCATCCAACATATACGACTCAACCGACTACTCAAGGTATACAAAACACTTATAAGTGAAACATCCAAATCTATCATTAAATAAGTGAATGAGACATAATATAGATGTTCTAATGTTAAACATGAGTCAATAAATAATACATAAACATAACACAAAGCTTATGAAGTATAATCCATAAGAAATATAAATCTCATCCCAAAATAACATGTTTAGAGTCCGTCTAAAACAAAGCTCAACTTTAAACGGTCATAAATTCTAGAAACCCTAAATCAATAGATTATCCAACACAATCAAACTATGAGTTACCTATCAACATATAAGACACACAATTCATTCTGCATTCAAAACTTATGCTTTTAAGACAAAACCAACATTAAGTAATCATCTTTCCCATATAAAACAACTAGTTTAAGACAAACAACTACTCAAAAAAAGTAAGAAGTTAGACACGAAATTCTGGAAAAATGTTTTTAAAAGGAAGTTTAACGTTTCATGCTTTTCTTACCTATAAAGAAAAAGAAAGGTGAGAGGATTCCAGAACATTAAACATATCTAATTTGGTAAAAAAAAAACGAAGATTATATGATATTTTTAATGGAGGAGGAGGAAGAGCTTCAATGAAGGAAAAATCATATTTTTCATGGAGGAAGGAGAAGGTGAAATTTTGAAATATTGGAAGGGAATCCTAATAAGAGAGTCTTGAATTAACTTAAAGGAAATAAAAATCAAAGAGAATTAAAAGCTAACAATAATAAATTACCCATCATAAAATTAAGAAACGGTATTGGCCCAACCAAAATAAAAATGAAATTCTCATAAAATTAAAAACTAACAATAATAAATTAACGATTTAAATTATTTTAACTAATAAAATAAAAGCAAATTATAAAATCACAGAACTTTATTAAATTACCCATCAAGGTAAAATCGAGGATGTTATAATCACCCCACCTTCAAAAAGTTTCCTCCTCAAAACTTGAAAGAAGATCGACCTTCATTTCCAGTCAATCGACCACCTACTGTGTCAATCGACAACCTGCTCAGTCGATCGACAACCTGCTCAGTCGATCGACAACCTGCTCAGTCGATCAACAACCTGCTCACTCGATTGACCATCATTTCGAGTCGATCGACCACCTGCTCAGTCGATCGACCATCATTCCAGTAGATCGACCGACCAACCGTTCTAGTCGATTGACCAACCCTTCTAGTCGATCGACCTACCTTACTGTCGATCGACTAGAGCCCATCGACACAACAACACAACAGATTCATCCAACCATTTCAACTTTAGAACTAAATCATCTCAATCACCTTCAATTCACACATATACATTAAAAGACACATAATTGAAGCTTCAAGGATGAAATTAAACCATTTGTTGATGATTAAGAACGTGTAATTAAACCCCAAATCAATAGATTATCCAACACAATTCAACCATGAGTTACCCATCAACATATATGACGCAATTCTTCCAATATACAAAAATTATGCTTTTAAGACAAAACCAACATAAAATAATAATCTTTCTCATATCAACCTACTAGTTTAAGACAAACAACTACTCAATAAAAGTTATATCTAGTAATCCGTCTACATTACTTTTTTGCACTTCAAATCTTGGATTCCCAAGCTAGCCTTCGACATTTACAGATTCCTTCACCTAAATCTTCAAAATTCCATATTTTGACGACAATTAACAAGGTAAGAAGCTAGAAACGAAATTCTGGAAAGATGGGTTTAAAAAGAAGTTTAAAGTTTCATGCTTTTCTTACATAGAAACAAATATGAAGGTGAGAGCATTCGGAAACATCAAACAAATCTAAATTTGGCTAAGAAACAAAGAATTTTTAGAGTTCTAATGTAGGAAGAATCTTCAATGGAGGAAAAATCAGATTTTTCATGGAGGAAGGAGAAGGTGAAATCTGAAGTATTGGAAGGGAACCCTAATAAGAGAGTGTTTACTTACCTTAAAGAATGTCCATAAGATTTTTTAGGTCGTAAACCTAACATATCTCATTTGCGGTGCTTTGGAGGTAAGAGATTTGTTCATAACAATGGCAAAAATAGGTTGAGAAAATTTGACCCTAGGAGTGATAAGGCTATTTTTATTGGCTATTCTAATCATAGCAAGACCTATAAGGTATTTAACAAAAGAACTTTATGCATTGAAGAAATCGTTCTTGTTATATTTGATGAAAATGATTCTTTTGAGAAGCCAATATAGGATGAAAAAGAAGATGAAATTGGGTCTGACTTTCGACTATCTAGGGACGATCCTCCATATTTTGATGAATAAGATAAGTAAATTGAAGGCACGAATGATGTGCTTGAGACCGCTTCGAATGACAAAGGAAAGAGAGCTGAAGTTATAGTTGATAATACTACAACTTTCTCTAAAAACAAGAGATTGGAGACCAGAGTTATAACTGATGAAGCTATAACTTTAAATCCAAACCAAAGTAGTGAAGCCAGAGCTATACGAGATTTTACTACAACCTAGGATCGGATTCTGGGGGAACAATTCCTGATTCTGAGTCACCTGAAGCCTCTACCTCAACTTCAAATGACGAAGTACCTGAAGTCTCAAAGAAGTGGAAATATAAAGATTCTCATCCAATGGATTCTATACTTGGTAGTATAAAGAAGAGCGTTCAAACTCGAACAATTTTTGTTCATTCTATTCTTTCTTCTCTACCATCGAACCTAAAAACATTAAAGAAGCTCTTACTAAACTAGATCGGATCGTTGCCATGGAAGAAAAATTGCAATGAGTTGAAAGGAACCAAGGGTTGCATTTATTTCCTATACCAAACAAACAATCAGTTATTGACACAAGATGGGTATTCACGAACAACTTAGATACACGAGAGTCATTATGTGAAACAAGGCTAGATTGGTTGTCAAGGATACAATCAACAAGTAGGTATTGACTATGATAAAACCTTCCCTCATGTAGCTCAACTTGATATTATAAGATTTTCAATAGCATTTGCTCCTCACAAAGGACTTAAACTATTTCTAATGAACGTTAAGACTGCGTTTCATAACAGATATTTGGAAGAAAAAGTATTAGTGGAGCAACCCCGGCCCCTGCATTCCTGGACATCAAGTTTGAAAACCATGTTTTTAAATTAGATAAAATTTTATATGGTTTGAAACAAGTTCCCATCAAAAATTTTATTATAAAGTGACTTAAAAGAGGATATGTGAACAAAACATTAGTTTTGAAATCCGAGGGTTCAGATTTATAAGTTGTTCAAATATATGTAGATTATATTATTTTTGGCTTAACTAATGATAAGTTATGTGAAAATATTTTAGAATTATTGACCTCAGAAACGAAATGAGCATGATGGGAGAACTCAAATTATTCCTTGGATTACAAATTCAACAAACTAGTGAAGACATAATGATTCATCAACAAAAATACATCAAAGAGCTAATCAAAAAATTCGGTATGGAAAACTCTCAACCTTTGGCCATTCCAATGGTCACGGATAAGAAGTTAACTAAAGACGAAGATGTTAAATATGTCGATGAGAGAACTTATCGAGGTATGATTGGCTCACTTCTCTATTTCACTGCGAGTAGACAAGAGACTTTGTTTAGTGCATATGTTTGTGCTCGATTTCAATCGGCCCTAAAGAATTACATATGGTTGTAGTTAAGAGAATTTTGAGGTATTTAATTGGAACGTCTAAGTTGTACTTATGGTTTCCACTCAAATCTAATTCCGATCTCATATGTTATTCAGTTGCAGACTATGCAGGTTGATCATTTGCCTTGTTTAAGTATGTCTAGCATTGTTATGATTGTGGAATATGCATCATATCGTAGGGGTCAAAGAAACAGAATTCAGTTGCCTTATTATGGCCTAAGCAACAATTATCTGATTATTGTGTGAAAGTTGGTTGTGATTCGATTTTGTGTGATAACACGAGTGCTATTATTATTTCAAAAAATCCCGCGCAACAAACTCTTCCAAACCAATCTTTTGCTTGTCCCTAAGCAAAGCACTCAACACTATACAAGGACAAACATACAAATGGTGAATGAAAAACTCAAAGCTAATGTTAATGCAAATACAAATCCCAAGCTATCTATATCTATAACAAAGTAATGACCAAGTTGTACCAATAAAACAAATTCAAAGGCACGGGAAAATAGAAAACGCAGCTCATATTCCAAGATTTTACATGATACCGTAGTATAGACAAAAACCAAATGCCTTTCAATTTTGCAAGGCTCAATTTCTCGGATTCTCGCGGATTCACTTAAGCACTCATAAGTTTATGTAAGTGTGAGTTTTGTGAAGATAGAAAGAAATAGAAACACTCACTCAACTTATGAAACATGCATGCATTCTAATGTGATAGTAATTTCCCCAACTAATACGCATTCGCTATAAAGTACATGAATCAAGACAAAAGGGAGGCTAATGGGTGAGGGTATAGAAGTGGATTGTGCCAAGGCACGTATGGGAATGTGGGGCTAAGACCGGTAGTCGCAGCGACACTTACCAAAACAAATCTACAAGACTAGCACAAACCAACACCCGACTAGAGAAATCATCTTAAACTTTGACAACACAAGAGAGATATCGATATTGCTCTCTACATATGCATTAGACTCTAGTAAATTCCCTTTCATTATCCCTTGAACAATTTAATGAAGCAACATATATTTTTTTTTTCTTTCTGTTCTTTTTTTCTTCTTTTTTTCTTTTTTTTTCTTTTTCATCATATCTTTTGCTTCACAACATTTCTCAACAAAGGGAATAAATGACACAATTGCCAACATACTTGCTACACCCATTTGATATTCTTTTTTCAGAAATCCCGACCAAACCATACTAGGCAAGTAAATAAGGAAAAACATGCAACTGCGACTGTCCCGATAAGGTAGGCAAATTCTAGGAATGTAGTTATTAGATAGGTTATAAAACAGGCTACAAAAGGCTCAAATGGGCTAAACATAGAGAACTTAATAATAAGGGTATAAAATCAAGTCGTTTTGGCTATGTGAGGCTTATTTGAACAAAAAGAACCGCCTTTCCTCATGTACTTATCAAATGAACGCGTATAGTATCAAGAAACGAATGTCACACTTATGCAATTTGATGTTACATATTCCACAAGGAGTACCACACTCATAAACCTAAAGACAATGAGACTAGTTTATTGATGTTCCTGGCCTACGAAGCTCTATAGATCTCAGAATTTGAAGTGGTTTACCAACTAAAATTGGCCAAATCTAATCAGCATAAGCTATGTCAAAAACGGTCAAGACTTGTCCTATGAGCTTTGTTTTCAAAAGTAGTAAGTCAAACAATGTACATGGACAACTTATTTGGGATTCAAATGCAGAAACAATGCGAATTATCATCATTGTTATTCAACTCACCAAGACTCGACCTAATAAAATAAAATAGAACATGTTTTTGGATTTTGCAAATTTTTCAATTTTTATGATTTTC
Source organism: Heliosperma pusillum (assembly GCA_022085475.1). Taxonomy (NCBI): domain Eukaryota; kingdom Viridiplantae; phylum Streptophyta; class Magnoliopsida; order Caryophyllales; family Caryophyllaceae; genus Heliosperma; species Heliosperma pusillum. The sequence continues at coordinate 70,741 of JAIUZE010015866.1, read as the reverse complement.
TTTTTTTTTCTTTCACACAACGGAAATAAACACACAACATAAATAAAGACACTCCCCCATACCTAAATGTCACAGTGTCCTCAGTGTGACGCTAACAGCACAACAATCACACAACAACCAACATCAGCAACCTAAAGGACACAACTAACAAAGGGAAAGGGGAAATAACTAAAATAAAATACAATAAAAGAAGGTACAAGGATAGATAATACCAGCTGTATAGACATAGCCTCCCCCAAACCAGCTGCAAAATGAGGGCGTAGTGACCAGCTGTCACTACTGCTCATCAGTCGGGTTCAAGTTCAGGTTGCGTTACTTTGGTAACCTTAGGGCGGTTACCTAAGCTATACACCCTTTGTAACTTGCATTCCTCTCCTGTCAGCAGTTTTTCCATCTCAATTACTGCCTTACTCTGTGAGCTTCCCGCTTCAGCACTGCTAGAAATTAAGGCGATCTCCAGAGGATACCTATTCAAAGACAAAGAGAGACAATCATCAACTGTCAAATCCACAATATCAATCCTATGACATGTCTCTTCTAGCATGGGGTGTTTCATTGTATTATCTAAGTTGAAAGTGATATTGTCATCCCCCACTGTTAGTGTAAGTCTCCCATTCTTAACATTTATAACCGCCCCCGCAGTATGGCGGAATGGTCGTAACAAGATGATAGGAATTTGGGTGTCCTCAGCCATATCTAATACGACGAAGTCAACTGGTATGAAAAACTTCCCTACTCTAACCGGTACGTCTTCTAAAATCCCCAAAGGGTGTTTAATATAACGGTCGGCCATTTGTAAGGTCATGGTTGTAACATTGAGTTGACCCATATTTAGCCTTTTACATATAGAAAATGGCATGACACTAACACTAGCCCCTAAATCACAAAGAGCTTTATCAATAGCTAAGCATCCTATATTATAAGGAATAGAAAAACTCCCTGGATCCTTTAGCTTAGGTGGTGATCTGGATTATAACACAGCACTGCATTCCTCAGTAAATGCCACCGTCTCCACTTCATTAAAGGACCGCTTTCTTGTCAATATGTCCTTCATAAATTTTGCATAAGCCGACACTTAAAAGATCAACTAAGTAAAAGGTACACTCACTTGCAAATTTTTGACCACTTCCATAAACCTTCCAAACTATTTATCGAGCTTGGATTTATGTTGGCGGTGTGGAAAAGGAAGTCTAATGGTGATTGACTCGGCTTCTTTTGCTTTTGAAGGCGAAGTAGAGTGCAAAAGGCGAAGTAGAGGACTTATAAGTCTGATCAAGGGTTGCTCGATCGAGCAAAGGGGTTGCTCGATCGAGCAAAGGGGTTGCTCGATCAAGCAAAGGGGTTGCTCGATCGAGTTTTTCAAAACAGGAACTTTCAGAAGTTTGTCGAGCAAATTTTTCGGATTTTTCCTGGGTTGCTCAATCGAGCAAGGGGGTGTTGCTCGATCGAGCAACCTCCTTTTCAGCCACTTTTTCGCTATTTTTCGAATCTTGACGAGCAACTTCTTTACTTTCATCGTTTTCATCCCCTTTCATTTCCGGGCCTTTGTAATAGGTCCCACTCCTTAAAGTAATAGCATTGACTTGTTCATGTGGAGGGTGTCCTTGAGGAGGAATATTACCCGGTTGTTTGTGTGGATTTTGAATTGCCAATTGGGCAATTTGAGTATCCACTATCTTGTTGTGCGCGAGCAATTGTGAGATTTGAGCATCTTGCTTTTGTTGTATCATGAGACTTTGCTGCAACATGGCTTTCAATTCCGCCATATCATTACATGAAGGTGGTGGAGGTGGAGCTTGTTGAAAGTTTTGGCCTCCTTGATTTGAACGGTTATAATTACCTTGAGAATTGCGATTCCGAGGAATCACGTAAGAGGAATCTTGTTGCTGAGGTGGTGGTGGGGTAGGATTAAGAACATGTTGACTTCGGTAAGAGAAATTTGGATGCTCTCTCGTCCGTTCATTTTAAAAATTAGAATACGGTGTACCTTGCTTAAAGGATTGAAAGGCAAGCACTTGTTCAACCGTACTCCTACACTCTACTGCATTTGTCCCCATAGTAGAACATCTTTCACAGGTTGGCTCTTGTTTAACCATGGCATGAACCGTTGGCAGCAAAATCTAGCAATGCTCTCTGATCATCATATAACCCGTTGTAAAACTGGTTGTATAGGAACCAAGTATCAAAACCATGATGTGGAACAGATTTGACAAGCTTTTTGAAGCGAACCCATGCCTCATTAAAGTTCTCAGCGGGACTTTGTTTGAAACTTGTGATTTGACTTCGAATGGCGTTGATTTTCTGTGGCGGAAAATATCTTTTGTAGAATGCAAGAGCCAAAGAAGTCCAATCAGTGATGCCAAGTGCATCCACATCTAACTCACCCAACCAATTTTCTGCCCCGTCTCGTAGCAAAAAGGGGAATAACACCAACTTAATTTGATATTGCGTTACCCCACCCGTTAAAGGAATAGAGCAGCAATAGTTGGTGAATTTCTCCATATGCTTAGCAGGATTTTCAGTGGGGCTTCCTCCAAACATGTTTCGCTCCACCAAAGAGATATAAGATGGACGAATCTCAAAATTTCCATTACCCGTAGTAGGGAGTTTGAATCCCTTGGGAATAGATGCAACGGTAGGATCCGAGTGGCTGGCTAAAGTAGGCATGGTAGTAGTGGTGGCAGAAATATGTGTATACTCTTCTAAGGATGGTTTTTCTGCGACAAATTCGGCGTAAAATGTGTCAAGCGTACTCAAGTCTTCCGCTTCTTGAATTTCCTTCCAAAAGTTTCGTCTAACTCGGAGAGTTCTCTCTGGTTCGGAATCCTAGGGTACGAGATCGGACCTTCAACACCTCGGCATAAACGAACACTAAAGAAAAGGATAAGAACGGTCTCAAAGAACTTAGGTTCCCTGAGATGAAGAAAAAGACAAACTAAGTAGAAACAAACAGAAAACTGTTGCCTCCCCGGCAACGGCGCCAAATTTGATATGGGTAAAGTCGCGTCACCTTAATCAAAGTAATCCTAATTCACAACTAGCTAATAGTCAGCGGTAAGCAAGGTATCGATTCCATAGGGAGGCGGTAGTATTCTAATCTGTTAAACTAGGTTTGTCTCTATAGTAACAATTTCAGGGTTTTTGATTGTGTTTCTAAACTAATAGCAAGCAATAACAATAAAAGATTGAAATCAATAAGATTAAAAGTCTAAGGTCTCAGGTTCACTAGGATTATTATTCAGGGGTAAGGGTGTAATCAACTATCATGCAATAAAGTTATCTAAGGTCACAAGTTCGGTCGATTCAATTATGCCCTTTAGATCTACAATTTAACATGCGATCGCTATCATTAAACGAGTTCTATTCAATTATCATAGCCTATCTTAGTCTTAACCCGGTCGGTGTTAATCCTAATTCACGAGACTAGCTAATTAATCTTGGCCAGTAATCAAACAACTAGAATTAAAACGATAATCATGCAATTGCAATTCAATTAATTAATCTACCCCTTCTAACAATCCTAGATCCCCTTTCAACCCTAGAAATGAATTTAGCTACTCATAACGATATTAATAACAACGGTAATAAATAAAGTAAACACGATTAACAATAATGAAAGGATTGACAAAGAATAATTAAAGAACTAGAAGGTAACTAATTGAATAATGAAGAAAGATTAAAGAATACCGATTACAAGATTTGAACTAAAGACAATAGTCTTGATGAATGGATCCAGTCGTAAAGCGAACAAAACTTGAGTTTTTAATATTAAAGCATACATAATTATGAAAGACGAGCTTTCCTTTTATAATAAAAATCTAATTAACTAGGTTAAACTAGTTTAGGAAATATGAAAACTGCCAAACACTGGGTTGCTCGATCGAGCAAAGGGATATTGCTCGATCGAGCATCCTTCAGCCCGACTCGATCGAGCAAGGTAGTGCTGCTCGTTTGAGCATCCTTCAGATGGCTCGTTTCTTCGTTTTTCTTCATTTCTTCTCCACCACTCTCTATTCCCGTGCCTAACCTTCTACGATCTTTCTCCGTTATGCTCCATACTAAGTCAAAAAGCTCCAAATGCATCAAATCTGCATTAAAACATAATAGAAGCGGCAGATCGATATTCTAGCTAAAATAGCATAGAAACAACCAAGGAAAGACACTAAATCGAGTCTTATGTATCTAAGGGAAGCATAAAATATGTGTATAAATAATGATCATCAACTCACGTACAAAACATATTGAAATCACACACCATTTCTTAAGAGACCATGTAGAAAAGGGCAACATAATACTAGAATATTGTAGTACGGAAAAAACAATGGGCTGACATTCTGACAACGACAGTAACTAGAGAACCTTTTGAGACCTTACAGTTTGAAATTGGTTTAATCAGTGGCACCGAAATTTGTCATAGATTTTCCTACCTTTATAACTGACTGTTATTAGACGAGGTTGTACGACTGTGTCCGTATTTTCCGGTGTTACAAAAATATTCCGTTTGGCATTTATTGTATTATATTACCAAAATATTCCTTTTGGTATTTATTTGTATTATATGTTTAAATCTAAACCATGTTTCCATCACAATAAATTTACCCAACCTCCTTTGCTCAAAACGTACCTAACCCTATCCTATAAGATTTACCCTTGATTTCCTCTCCTTATTTTTTTTAAAAATAAAATAAAATAAATAAAAACTATCTTACCCACTTACCTCACGCCGTCCTCTACATACCATAAACCAAAAAAATACAATTTGTTGGACCATATAGTCATATGATTTTGTCTTGATAATAACAAGTGTGTTTGTATAATATATGTAACACTCCCATATACCAAAGAGCTTTACAATACCTCCTTAGTACATCGGGATGCTACCATCCCGGTTGCCCGAGGTAATTCATATCAAATAGACCATAAAATAATATACTTATTAAATCAAATGGTTAAATCAAAGTTACACCATTCCAAATCCAGACAACATACCGTCCTAAACAATAATCCGGCAATAAAGTAAAGATAAATAATGTGATGTCTATAACACTAATAAAGCGGAAGCTATGACTCTAGAGCATCGATCACATCACCTCCCAACACGAGCTCATCGAATTACCTGGTCACCATTCTTCAATGGATCACATCGGTTTTAGAAAACAATACTGGGTCAGTACACCATAAGTCGATCAATGTACGAGAAAATAAAGTAAACATCAAAGTAACATAAACCGGAGGCCCAGCGTAGCGGTCACCTCCGTAGCATTAGCCTACCACCCTGACCTACAAAAAACCTATTGATTCCAGACCGGAGCACTAGACATCGAATTTGCATCTCACCGCAGTGAGATTCCGGGAACATTAATGTGCACATCCCTCTCGCAGTGGGAAAGCTACGAGAGGCGAACTCGGTGTGTGGTCCGTCTCTCGCAGGACCACCAAAAGAGTAACCAAGTAACCACAAAAATTCCAATCTCCGAACACCAGCATCATCATCAACATGTATCAATATCACAATAATATATCTCATCACAACGATTACCATACAAGGCACTGAATAGGAAAATCCTACTTTTTTTAGCAAATTCGCACGTAATCACAATCAAGGAATCAAAAGTGTTCTTTTACGAAGTCTCCCCCTAAATATGCAATAATCACATAATCAATACTAGCCCCGGTTTCCCTTTCCCCCAATTTAATTAGGATTTCAATTCCATTAAAATCAATAAATCCAATAGATGAATCACTTACCAAATGAAATCAAAAGACAAGAAGTCATCCGATCTGAGTTAGAATGATTAAAGATGCTTGAGAGGTTTAGATAGAGTCTAGAAGGTTAAGGGTTTCATAATGAATAGGTTACTGATGAAATCAAGGGTTAATACCTCTTAATAATCATTAATCAAACCGTCCAAAATAATCTCCCATACATGTGCACTCGATCGAGTGCAATAAACACTCGGTCGAGTACACCACACTCGGTCGAGTTCACACTAACTCGGTCGAGTGCCAACTAGGCAGAAGGCTGCCTAACTGACACACTAACCACACTCGGCCGAATGTACTCTACTCGGCCGAGTACACACCCCACTTGGTCAAGCGACCCCTCCTCGACCGAGTACAAAGAACTCAGAAATACAGAGTATTACAGTCTTCCCTCCTTAAGAACGAACTTCATCCTCGAAGTTCACAACCCATACTCATCACGCAACAAGACGACACATGCCACAAGAACACAACAAGAAGACCATACTTATGACCTCTAACTAACACGAAGTCTCCAACAACACAATTAAGACCAATAACAAGGCAAACAAGTTACAAAATTAATACGGAAAATAAAATATATATGCTTGTGCTTTTAATTGTTTGTTTAGTCTTGGTTAGATTGGGCATGATTTGGCACGAAAACTTATAGCTAGTTTAGCTATAACTTTGAAGATTTGTGATAAAAAGATGAAGCAAAGTTATAGGTCATTATACTATAACTTTGAGATTTCTGAGGTCAAGTTATAGCTGTTTTTACTATATAATTGAGAAATGGTCAAGCTCAACATCAAGGTGAAAGACTCAAAGAAGCTTGTAATAAGTTCAAGATAAAGAACTTATAATCAAGATTACAGGATGGACTCTACATTGAGGATCTCCAGGAAGATTCGATAGTGTAGGTCTTCTTCCTTAACAATGCTTTTAGAAATAATTTGAGTACTTAAAGTTATAGGTGTTTTAACTATAACTTTACTCAGTCAGACTTAAGGTTATAGGTGTTTTACCTACAACTTTGAGTAGCAGTATATTTGGCACGATTTTATATTTTTAAATCTTTTCAGAGCTTAAATCAAAATATTTTGAAGATTAATGTGTTTATAGTAAAATCGAGATTTAGTGGTTAACTAGATCAATGAGTGAACGAATTGCTTCTCGAAGGCTAATGTCTATATGCCAACCAGGGTTTCAAATCACATTAGGTGGGCTTATGAGCCGTCACCTATACATATGAAAACCCTTGTCCAATTAAACCTATTAGGTTAAATCTAAGTTAAGATATTATTACTTAATTTGGTTTACCTTCTTGGATATTATTGCAAAAAAATATAAAAGATTGAGATCTTTTTCTTGTGCACTACTCCACTCGAAACACCCGGCTACTAGGGTTTCCTCTTGAGAACCTGGATCTCTTCTTCACTATAAATACACATCTATCTCATACATTTGAAATAGACTTTTCTACGTTAAAATTATCATTTACATTCAAATTGTTAAAATTTATATTTTGTATTTGAAAGTATTTTCTAAAAGTTGTGCCATTTATAGAGCTATTATTTTTAAGAACATCGTTATAGGAATATAGTGCTTAGATACGTTCTTATATGATTAATTGTGTGACACGAATAAAACAATCAAACACTTCCTTTTTTAACGAAAGAAAATCAAGTATTTTACGATACTCAAAATTAAGATACAACTAGAGTTAGTTGTACGAGTGGGTTAAATATTCTGTAATCCGTAGAAAGGTACTAAAGTAATTAATTGAGAATAGTGGATGTAGGTTTCGACTTGTGAAACTAAACCATTTCTAAACCATGTTTGTCACTTGTGTTCCTTTCTTTTGCTTACATTGTTTACTTTCGCTCGTTTCAATCGACTAAACTTAGTTGAATTTAATCCATAAATTCACACTAAGTACAACATACCACACGCTTATATGGAGAATCGAAAGAGTAGGCATACTTTATTTATACTCATTTCCCCCCCCCCCCCCCCCTCCCGGCGAGTATTTCGGATAAGTAGAATCTTCAATTGGTATCAGAGCCTCGTGCTCTTGATTGCCTAACAGCATATAGACTTATCCATTTGTTTTTTATTTCTTTATTTTATCTCTTTTAGCCTACGTGTGAAATGGACTCCAAACACCTAAAAGCTCCTGTGTTTGATGGAATTGTGGGAAATATCGGTATACTTCCCTTAAAAATTTCAGATTATAATGAAATTATAACTATATGAATTTCTAGTCATAAATGAAATTGCATAATATAAAACAAGAGATTAAGAAATAACCTTCGGTCCTAGTAAAAGGCCTAAGAACAAATACCAAAGTAGGTATTCTCCTAATCGTTGTACCCAAGATGGTTCAAGAAATGCCTTCGTCGTGCTAGAACGAATACCCAAAAATTACTTCTAATTTTGTGTGTATATTGATGATGAATATGAAGATGAATGAGAGAGTTAAAAATCAGAATTTTTCTTCTCCTTTCACCCTTGTGTGTGCCGTGATATTTTTTATTAATTAGGGTTTTATTTTTTTTTTCCCTTTTATTCTCACTTGTGCCGTGAGATTCAAGAGGAAAGAATGAAAAAAACAAAAACCCTAGTTTCCTTATTTCTCTCAACCTATATTAGGTAGTTAGCATATATCATTTAATATGTACATAATGTAATATGTATTCTAATTATTATTAGTAATGGACCGTCACATAAACCGAGTAATGCCGGACCAATACACAATAATAATATCGTGTAACACATATCCGCCAACTTAAATATAACAGTTTACATTTAGTTTAGATCAACATTATATACATTGATTAAATATAACATTTTATATTCAATTACCAGCTAACATTATTTAATCGTTATTAAATAATCGTATCATCATCACATTGACTAACCTTTTAGTCAAATACATCGACTAACCTTTTAGTCATTTAATAAGGCATCAATATGATTATTTTCTCAAATAATCACATCTCTTAAACACATCCTATAGGTGTGACTTTTAGGGATCAGTTGATCACCGCCATCTGTATGACAATAACGTCAAACTTATCTAGCAAGCCAAACGTTATCGATAAACGTTAATCAACTGATTATAATACAAAGTATACCCTGTGAACCTTAGATGTTATCACACTAACTGTGGAGGACACCAGCTCCAACAATCTCCCACTTGTCCTTACAAGTGTATGTGCGATAACCGATTCTCAAATCCTTAAATTTCTCCCACTCAATGTAAAACAATTTGCAAAGTCCGCATTCACAAAGGTCGTATTTTACAAGTGATCAGTATCAAGAGTGGTTTTCCCGACTAGAGAGTAACTCAATTGATAAACGAATCATTATTCGAGCATGGCCATGCATTTAAGTTACTACTCCTCGAGTGGCCTTGAGAAATAACAAAACCTGATAAAGGATTGGATATTTTCCTCAACTCGAATCCTGCAGATGTAAGCACAGTATGAAATGACCCAGTAAAAATCTGCTTGGCCTCCTGTTACGGTCGACCGTGAGAAAGAAACCAAAGTCACCCAAAAAACTGCCTTAATCTCAAGAGACAGTCGATAGTCAAAAGAATCGACTCTAGGAACACTATGGACGTCCAATCCACGACCTGGCACCGAATGTTGTTAAACATTTAGGACTCCATAACGTCGTCACGAATTACAATGTCCTACGAGGTATCCTTATAACTCGTATTTGTGATCAATCAGTCAACAGTTTGACTTATGGCTCGTTGAACCCACCATCAATCGACTTAACAATATAATAGCCAGAGTTATCAGCTCATGTAGGCGATTACGGACCAAAACACATATAATGTTATTCAGTTCACTTTGTGGTGTTCAATGTTGTCCTCACAATCCACATGAAAAACAAAATATGAAAACAATACGATGAAGTTATTATTAGTATATGAAAAAGATGTATCTAATTCATACAAACAGCTAATACAACTCAGGAACACGTTTAATTCCCATGGAAGTAACGTGCCCTACATGCTTATCATGTCTTAGCGGTTTAGTGAGAGGATCTGCTATGTTATCATCCGTAGCAATCTTGTCTATCACTATCTCCTTTTGCTCCACGTAATCTCTGATCATGTGAGCCTTCCGAAATACATGTCTAGATTTGTTACTAGACTTAGGCTCCTTAGCCTGGAAGATGGCACCTCTATTATCACAATAGATGGTGATCAGGTCATTCGAACTAGGAACTATGGCAAGTCCTTGTAAGAATTGACGCATCCATATAGCTTCCTTTGCAGCCTCTGAAGTGGCATATTACTCGGACTCAGTCGTAGAATCTACTATAACACTCTGCTTGGAGCTTTTCCAGCTGACCGCAGCGCCATTAAGAGTAAATACGAATCCAGACTGAGATTTCGAGTAATCCTGATCCGTTTGGAAGCTAGCATCTGCGTAACCGGTTGCGCAAAGCTTAGTCTCTCCTCCATAAGTCAATACCCAATCCTTATTCCTCCGTAGGTACTTAAGGATATTTTTAACAGCCATACAGTGTGTTTCACCTGGATTGCCTTGTTACCGACTGGTCATACTCAAAGCATATGCCACGTCTGGACGTGTGCATATCATGGCATACATGATCGATCCTATAGCTGATGCATAAGGAATTCGACTCATGCACTCGACCTCTTTAGATGTCTTGGGTGCCTGAGCTTTACTCAAATGCATCCCAGACGTCATTGGAAGATACCCCTTCTTGGAGTTGGTCATGCTGAACCTTTCAAGAATCTTATCTATATAAGACACCTGACTGAGTGATAACATCCGTCGTGATCTATCTCTGTAGATACGGATTCCCAATATGCGTTGTGCCTTGCCCAGATCTTTCATCTGGAAATGGTTCTTTAACCATACCTTAACCGAAGATAAGAGAGGAATATCATTCCCTATCAAGAGTATGTCATCGACATACAATATCAAGAAAACGATTTTACTCCCTCTCGACTTGACATATAAGCATGGTTCCTCAACCGATCGAGTGAAACAATTTGCTTTTATGACCTGGTCGAAACGATTATTCCAACTCCGAGTAGCTTGCTTAAGTCCATAAATGGAACGCTTAAGCTTGCACACTTTCTTAGGATTTATGGGGTCAATGAAACCTTCGGGTTGTACCATGTACAACTCCTCCTCCAAATAACCGTTTAAGAAGGCGGTTTTGACGTACATCTGCCAAATTTCATAGTCATGAAAAGCGGCAATCGCTAAGATTATCCGAATGGAACGCAGCATGACTACGGGTGCAAAAATTTCATCATAATGCAATCCTTGCACTTGAGTGAAACCTTTTGCCACTAGTCGTGCCTTATAGGTGTCTGGTTGTCCTTCTACAGAATGCTTTATCTTATAAAGCCATTTGCACTGAAGAGGTCGTACCTTATCAGACAAATCAACAAGATCCCATACGTCATTCTCATACATGGAGTCCATCTCGGATTGCATGGCTTCAAGCCATAGCTTAGAGTCGGAACATGTCATGGCACCTTTATAGGTAACGGGTTCGTTACTCTCTAGGAGTAAAACATCATCTCTCTCATTCTCCTCGACCATACCAATGTATCTGTCTGGAGGAATGGAGACTCTACCTGACCTCCTAGGTTCCTGAGGAATATTAACCGTAGCAGAAGTTGAAGGAACATCTTCCTCCATCGGTTGCTCGGTTGTTGGTTCTTGAATCTCCGACAGATTGAAGGTTCTATTACTTGACTTGTTCTCGAGAAACTCTTTCTCTAAGAACTTCGCACTAGCCGCAACAAAACCTCGATGTTCGGTAGGTGAATAGAAGTAATGACCAAACATTCCTTTTGGATAACCAATAAAGTATGTCTTGACCGATCGCGGGCCGAGCTTATCCTCGTGTCTCCACTTGACATAAGCCTCGCAGCCCCAAACCCGAATAAAGGACAAGTTAGGGACCGTTCCCTTCCATATCTCATATGAAGTCTTGTCTACAGCTTTAGACGGACTTCGGTTAAGTATAAGAGCAGCTGACAAAAGAGCAAAACCCCATAGTGAATCAGGTACTACCATGTGACTCATCATGGATCGAACCATATCAAGTAATGTTCGATTTCTCCGTTCGGACACACCATTTAATTGAGGTGTTCCAGGTGGAGTTAACTGTAATACTATGCCATAGTCTTTAAGGTGTTGATCAAACTCATTTGAAAGATATTCGCCACCACGATCTGATCGAAGTGCTTTAATCTTTCTTTCCAGTTGGTTCTCAACCTTATTCTGGAATTCCTTGAACTTTTCAAAGGACTCACGTTTATGCTTCATTAAGTAGACATATCCGTATCTACTCAAATCATCCGTGAAAGTGATAAAATATCTATAGCCGTCTCTTGCGTTGATTGACATAGGTCCACATACAGCAGTATGTATGAGTCCTAATAGGTCATTAGCACGCATTCCAACACCTTTGAAGGAAATTCGAGTCATTTTGCCGATAAGACATGATTCACACGTGCCAAATGATTCGTAATCAAATGGGGAGATAGTCCCATTCTCAATGAGCTTCTTTACACGTTTTTAATTTATGTGTCCCATACGACAGTGTCATTGATAAGTTTGATCTTTGTCACCAACCTTTACTTTCTTATTATTCATGTGTAATATGTTTGTTGTTTGATCTAATAAGATATAAATGTCATTCATGGAAACTGCTTTGCCATAAACCATTTCATTTAAAGAGAAAATACAGCTATTGTCTTTTATTGAAAATGAAAAACCGTCTTTATCAAGCACGGAAACAGAAATAATGTTCTTAGATAAACTGGGTACATAGTAACAGTTATATAAATACAACTCAAATCCACTCGGGAGTTGGATTACATATGTTCCCATTGAGACTGCAGCAACTCTCGCTTCATTCCCGACTCGCAGGTCCACATCACCCTTTTCGAGAGGTGTGATGTTTTTTAGGCCCTGCAAATGATTACACAGATGAGAACCACAACCTGTATCAAGTACCCAAGTTTCGAAACTTGCATGGTTAATCTCAACCATATGAATATAAGATGACATACCAACAGGAGTGACGCGGCCTGCTTTTATGTTCTCACGGTACACGGGACAATTCCTCCTCCAATGCCCAGTCTTGTGGCAATGGTGGCACTCAATGTCACTGTCCTTGCTCTTTCCCTTGCCTTGTGAGCTACTAGTCTCACCAGGCCCACTCTTACCCTTTCATGACTTCTTAAACTTTGGCTTCCCTACAGTTAGGTCGCCGTGAGCCTTGCCCTTACCTTTGTTCTTGTTGGAAATCATGAGAACATCTTGCTTCATGCTCCCACTCAATTTCAGATCCTTCTCGGTCTATACGAGAAGTGAGTGTAGCTCATGAGGACTTTTCCTCATGTCATTCATGTAGTAATTTGCCCTGAAAAGGACAAAACCATCATGAAGTGAATGAAGCATACGGTCAATGACTATGCTCTCACTGATTTTGCAATCAAGTGCCTCCAATTTCTCGACATTCTCAATCATATCAAGAATGTGTGGGCTAACCTGTTGGCCCTTCTGGAGTTTCGCCTCAAAGAAGCGACATGTATGCTCATAAGTAACGATTCTCGGTGCTTTTGAGAATTCGTTAGTGAGCGTGGTGAAAATCTTATTTGCACCTTGGGCAATGAAGCGTCTTTGCAAATTGGTTTCCATTGCAAAGATGAGTACGTTCTTTATCGCACCCGCTTCCATAACGAAGTCACTATAAGCAAGTGACTCGTTAGCTCTCGCATTGGGGCCTGGGTTTGGCGGTATTGCCTCAGTCAAGTACTTGAGCTTGCCGTCAGCAATGGCTGCATTCCGCAATGCCGCCTCCCAGTCCGCAAAGTTGGACCTTTCATTCTTCAGTCGCGTGGACTGATTCATGTGGTCCATGAAAGTTTTAAGCCAGGACTCGCGCGCGAGTGTGGCACTTGGCATATGGACATCATTATGGCCAACCATTTGTTATAAGCAGTATTATCATTATAAAACGAATTCTACACTGCGAAAAAGAAAAAAAAAACATAATAAGCATACTCATCGATATGAATTAAGTCTAGTGCAAAACTTGTTTAATGCGAAGACTCAAGCATTTATACAATTGACCTCCCTCAAGAATTATATAAATGATCCGAAGACTCAATTATCTATAAATTGATAAGCCAACCTCTTGGCTAATTCTACCTTTAGAATTCTTGGTCGATAAATTTCTATCTTTAGTCCATCATAATCACGAGAAACTCTTCGGATTATAATGTTGAGGTAAAATAAGTCAACACATACTACTTACCCAACGTAGAAGGGGTCATATGGAGAGTAAGGTCCTATATGGCTACCGACGAAGAAGGGATTCATAGTAGTTTGGCCTATAAAGACTAGTCTCAATTTTAGGTTTTAGAGGAAGATCCCATCAACTTTATTTTAATTCATTTTAAGTGAACGAATATCTAGCATGCGAGAATGAATAAACTAAGATGATGGCTTAAAATTCGTGTGACATCTTTATGTCCATGATAACTAACATCCAAACTATATGAGTCAATTTTCATGCATTTTAGTAGTAGGTGGTTTGGTTTAGGCGGAATATGATGCACTAACTATCATGTGAAGAAATACAACAAGAACGAAAAATACGTAAAATTACAAAGTCCTAGTGTGGCCTATCTACCAAAATGAACAAAATACAACTTTGGAATCCATCCATAATTGGACCCGAAAAGCTTGTCTTGATGTTCCATCTTGGTCCATGTAGCGGGAGTGAGCAATCCGATCTCCATCTTTAGTCTTCTCAAATTACATTTAATAAATTACAAAATATAAACCTATTTACATTCTAATTTAAAAACATAATTTCAAAGAAAACAAAAGGAGATTCGAGATCTCAAAATTACATCAAGATCATGTTTCCATCATTACGAAAACATAATCAACTAAGGCCAAACTAGGTAATACAAATTACAACCAATTGCAAAAATACGTAAATAAACCATTCAACAAATCATTCAACAAAATAAAATGCATCAACAATAAATTAGTCATTCAAGACATAATTCCATAATTATGTAGAGTAATTTATCCAAACCACCTATTTTAAAATGATCAAAATTATGTGACAATTCCTAAATTACTCACAATAATTCCAATCAAACATAATCCAATTTTAATTCATATTATCGTATAATATGAATTAATCCAACATTATTTTAAACCATTTTAAAATAATTGGGTATCCAATAATTGTGAACTTTTTCACAACAACAATCATACATTATCAATATAATGCATAAAAAAAAATATTCGGCCAAATTAAAAAAACCGAATCAAATTTTTTTTTTTTTTTTAATAAAACAGCCATTTTTTTATCAAATAATACATACAAATTAAACATTTTAATTTGATGTTGCTAATATTACAAGATCGGTACAATTATCAACATTCAATCATTATTAAACATTGATACAAACTAGATGATTCAATTTAACATTTTAAAATGAATATCTAAATCATGATTAAATCGATTATCTTAATATTCGACTAATCATAATTGATTTGAACATCATTAAAATTAATGAATCATGATGCAAAACAACAATTTAACATCATGTATGCCGAAAATCTATAGCAAAAACAAATGTTCATAAACATTCAAAACAATTTCCATTTACATTTTAATTTAATCCTTATTAAATTAAAACATCTACAAATTTATCATATTTTCATCTTAACATTTTAAAACAGCAATATCAATGAATCAAAATGAAAACAAGAATCAAAAAAAAAAAATACACGGTTGAAAAAAAAAAAATTTGAGCCGAAACAAAAATTTTCAGAAAAATTTCAATTTAATATTTCATCATTTATGAAAAATCATATAAAATAATTTCGTAGCCTATGCTCTGATACCATTTGTGAGAAATATCGGTATATTTCATCATGAAATTTAAGGATTATAACGAAATCAAAATATATGAAATGCGAGTCATAATCGAAATGCATAATATAAAACATAGAGATTAGAATCAAGCTCCGGTCCTAACAATATGGCCTAAGAACAAATATCGAGATCGATATTCTCCTAATCGTTGCACCCAAGATGCTCCGAGAAATGCCTTTTCTTGTGCTAGAATGAATACAAAAATTACTAATGTTGTGCGCGGAAGCGTCTTGGAGTAGATACAATAAATAAAAGACACAAGATTTACGTGGTTCACTATCAATGTGATAGCTACGTCCACAAGGGCGAGGGAAATTATTTCACTATGTCGGGAGAATTACAGATTACAAAAGATGAGCACAGAGTTTTTCTAGATCTGCCTCTTAAAACTCTCAATGTGTTTGCCTCATAATTTTCTCCTTAAAGAATAGCTAGGCTAAGATAATGTTTATATAGTAAGCTACCTTAACTAAGACTAATCAAATTAGGAATAATTAACTAATAAACAAACATATCAAATAACTAAAGCAAGAAAACCTACGTAAAGTCAAAGACTATGCTAGTTTAAGGAATTAACAATTAACTTCCCTAAAAGCTAAAGTCAACGTAGCAATTTGGCAAGTCTAGAATTCAAGCGTAGAAACAGTACCCACGCATGAAACACTTCCATGTTCCGAATCACGCGTAGACTCTCGGAACCAGCCTTGTTGATATCGTTTCCACTTTACTCTTTCATCAGTATATTTTTCATCTTTAATCTTACTCCGACATATTCCATAAGCGACATACGAGTCACATACTAACAATTCTCCACCTTGACTCGGACAGTCGCATTTAGCAAACGACTTCCAAATCACTCAACCACTATGCATGTCACTCTCAAGTAGACAAGTATCTGGCATGTTCCAGCAAATGAGCACTCACGCTAGAACACCATAGACTCCATCTTGAGTCTATAACCATCCAATATACCCTGGACTGGGTCTGCCGTCCAATAAGCCCTGGACTAGGCCTGCGTCCATTTAGCCCTGGACCGGGCCGCTCAAGGCTCCACCTCGAGCTCAGCACCCCGAAGGGTTTAGACATAGCTGTCTATATTCAACAAGTCCAAGCAATGTTTGAACTTGCTGAATGGAATCGGCTTAGTGAAGCAATCTGCAGGATTGTCAGCTGTTCCCACTTTCTTCACCTTGATTTTTTTCTCGTTCCTCAGAAAATGATATCTGACATCTATGTGTTTGGTTCTATCATGATGCACTTGATCCTTCGCCAAACAAATAGCACTTAAGCTATCACAATATAACGAAGCGATCTCTTGATGTAGACCAAGCTTACTTACAAGCCCCTTTAACCATATAGCCTCCTTAGCAGCCGCAGTCAAAGCCATATACTCTGCCTCCGTGGTTGACAAAGTCACAGATAATTGAAGAGTAGACTTCCAACTAACAACAGAACCACCAACTGTAAAAACATACCCGGTTACGGACCTCCTGCTATCTACATCTGCAGCATAGTCAGAATCAGAATATCCAACAACCAAACAATCATCATCATTCCCATAAACAAGGCCAATATCCGCCGTTCCTCTCATATAGCGAAGAATTCTCTTCACCGCTAACCAGTGTTCTTTACCAGGTTAAGCCATAAACCTGCTAACAACACTAACTGCATGTGCAATATCTGGCCTAGTGCAAACCATGGCATACATTAAACTGCCAACTGCACTAGCATAGAGAACCGTTGACATATAAGACTTCTCAGCTTCAGTTTGAGGTGCAGAAGATATAGTTAACTTACCGACAGCATAAGGAGTATTTAAAGGTTTAGCAGTACTCATACCAAAACGGCTAAGTTTCTTCTCAATGTAGCCTTTCTGAGATAAGAAAAGCTTCCTTTTAGAACGATCCCTGAAAATCTCCACCCCTAATATCTTCTTCGCGGATCCTAGGTCCTTCATATCGAACTCTGAACTGAGTAACTTCTTTAAATTATCAACATCTGACTTTTTCTTAGCAGCAACAAGCATATCATCAACATATAAGAGTAAATAAATCAAAGACCCATCTTCTAGCTTGTTATGATAAACACAACAATCATATGGGTTTCTCTCATACCCATGCTCTACCATAAAAGTGTCAAATCTTTTGTACCATTGCCTTGGAGATTGTTTAAGTCCATATAAGGACTTCTTCAAATGACATGCAAAATGCTCTTTCCCCGGAATTTCAAACCCTTCAGGCTGCTTCATTAGAATCTCTTCCTCCAACTCCCCGTGAAGGAAAGCAGTCTTGACATCAAGTTGCTCAAGCTCATAATCATAATGTGCCACTATTGCTAGTAACACACGAATAGAAGTGTGTCTCACAACAGGAGAGAAAATCTCCACATAATCAACTCCCTCTATCTGACTGAACCCCTTTGCAACAAGTCTAGCCTTGTATCTAATTGTTTCAGCCACTGAAGTTCCTTCCTTTTTCTTGAACACCCATTTGCACCCAATCAATTTTCTCCCTTTTGGTGGTGGCACAAGTTCCCAAGTATTATTTTTGTAAAGAGACTCCATCTCTTCACCCATAGCAGCAAGCCATTGCATTGACTCACTACTAACAATTGCTTCTTTATAAGATGATGGTTCTTCAGACTCAATTTCATCAGCTACCTGTAATGCATAATCAACCATCTCCTCAGCATAGCAATTATTGCCACAAACCTTGCGGCCTTCAATCTCCTCAATTAACCTCATGGTCATCTTACTTACACGTTTAGGCAAGGTAGTAGGATAAGTTGGTTGATTAGAAGACTCATCCTGATGACTTTCCTCCTCATGTGGAGTAGTTACAGGACTAGAAGTAGCTGGTTCGGCATCATCCTCGATCACAACTCGTGGAAACATAGATAAAGTGGCAAGAGCCACCTCAAACTCCACCTCTTTCTCGGCATTCTTACTCTTTTCAACACCCTCGGGCACCTCCTTAGAAATAAACATGGAATTTTCATCAAAGGTAACATCCCTGCTAATAATAACACGACCCTCTGAAGGAGACCAAATCTTGAACCCCTTAACTCCATCTCCATATCCCAGAAAGCATCCCCTCCTAGCCCTTGGATCCAACTTACTATCTTTTACATGATAATAAGCTACACATCCAAAGACTCTAAGTGTAGAGTAATCCGGTACATTGCCGCTCCATAACTCATAAGGAATCTTGCAGTCAATTCCCATATGAGGCCCACGATTAATCAAGTAACAAGCTGTAAGAACAGCTTCACTCCAGTACCTTCTTGCAAGACCTGCATTAGAGAACATGTATCGAACTCTCTCTAACAGTGTCTGATTCATTCGTTTTGCTACACCGTTCTGCTGTGGTGTACCCCTGATGGTATGATGCCTCGCAATACCCTCATTCTTACAGAACTCATCGAATTCCCCTAAACAGAATTCCAAACCATTGTCCGTTCGTAGCTTCTTGATCTTCTTACCTTTCTGATTTTCCACCAAAGTCTTCTATTGCACAAAGCCTTTGAAAACCTCACTCTTATTCTTAAGCAACCTAAGCCATGTGTACCTCGAATAATCATCAATAAAAGTAACAAAATAATGATACTCTCCCATACCTTCAACTCGAGCAGGCCCCCAGACATCTGAATGGATATAATCAAGGACTTCTTTTGTTCTATGAACACCCTTGCTAAATTTAGATCTGTGTTTCTTACCAAACACACAATGTTCACAAAACTCAAGGTTCCTCACCTTGACACCTTTAAGAAGATCTCTCTTAGACAATAGTTGTATCCCTCTCTCACCCATATGACCAAGCCTTTTATGCCAAAGCTTAGTCATCTCTTCGTGATTTACGGACGCACAAACTGCAGAATTAGTCAGTGTTTCACCTTGTAAAACATACAAGGTATTTTGTTTGACACCTTTCAGCACCAAACTAGAACCCTTCATGATAGACAAATTCTTCCCTTTATCCCGGAACTCATATCCTAAATCACTTAATGCACCAAGTGAAATAAGATTCTTCTCTAAAGCTGGAACATGTCTCACATTAGTCAAAGCACAAATCTTACCCTCAGTAGTCTTCACCTTGATTGACCCTATACCCACTACCTCACAAGTAGCATTGTTACCAACAACAACGTGACCCCCATTAGAGGACTCATAATTATTAAACCAATGCTTGTGTGGACACATATGATAAGAACAACCAGAATCCATAATCCAACGATCAATAGGACGAATATAGTCAACCGCAAGATCATAGTCCGCCTCAGAATCGTACTCTGTATTCTTACTTTGAACTACAGCCGCATTAGACTTAGTTTTCAACTTAGGACAACTAGGTCTTTTATGCCCGGGTTCTTTACATAGAAAACAGATAACAGAATTAGTAGCATTATTGGTGTCTTGAAATTTAGCCTTAACCTTTTTCTTATAAGATCCACCTTTCTTAGCCTTATTAACAACTAAGCTTGCCCCTAATCCGTCTCCTAAGTCAACAGTTGCCTTTTGACGCAACTCCCTAGTGCAAAGTGCTGACTTCACTTCCTCTAGGGTTAATGTTTCTTTACCAAGAACAAAAGAATCCACAAAATTCTCATATGACGCAGGTAAAGAAACTAGCAGAATTAAAGCAGCATCTTCATCCTCAACCTTAACATCTATATTACGCAGATCTAGTAATATAGTATTATATTTGTCTAGATGATCACGAAGTGACATACCTAATTGCATCTTAAAATAGAACAGACGTTGTTTCAACAACAACTTATTGGTGAGTGACTTTGTCAAGTACAAACTCTCCAATTTCAGCCATAAATCCGCAGCAGAAAACTCACTGGCTACCTCGGTTAGAACATCGTCTGACAAACTCAATAATATCGATGAATGAGCCCTCTCCTCCATTGTTACCAAGGCAGGATCTTCCGTCTCAATCATCCTAGGTTCAGCACCCGATGCAGAAGCTTCGGTCTTTTTCACCTTCGTGGAGAAACCCTGCGTCAAGGGTTTCCAGATGCACTTTTCTTTTAGCAAAGCCCTCATCTTCAACTGCCATAGTGCAAAACTATTCCTCCCATCGAACTTCTCAATTCTTGTAGTCTCACTTGACATCTTCTCCTCCTGGATCTAAAACTCAAGGCTCTGGTGCCAATTGTTGTGCGCGGAAGCGTCTTGGAGTAGATACAATAAATAAAAGACACAAGATTTACGTGGTTCACTATCAATGTGATAGCTACGTCCACAAGGGCGAGGGAAAATATTTCACTATGTCGGGAGAATTACAGATTACAAAAGATGAGCACAGAGTTTTTCTAGATCTGCCTCTTAAAACTCTCAATGTGTTTGCCTCACAATTTTCTCCTTAAAGAATAGCTAGGCTAAGATAGTGTTTATATAGTAAGCTACCTTAACTAAGACTAATCAAATTAGGAATAATTAACTAATAAACAAACATATCAAATAACTTAAGCAAGGAAACCTACGTAAAGTCAAAGACTATGTTAGTTTAAGGAATTAACAATTAACTTCCCTAAAAGCTAAAGTCAACGTAGCAATTTGGCAAGTCTAGAATTCAAGCATAGAAACAGTACCCACGCATGAAACACTTCCATGTTCCGAATCACGCGTAGACTCTCGGAACCATCCTTGTTGATATCGTTTCCACTTTACTCCTTCATCAGTATATTTTTCATCTTTAATCTTACTCCGACATATTCCATAAGCGACATACGAGTCACATACTAACAACTAATAATTTTTGTGAAAAGTAATGATAAGAATTGTAGAGAAAAGAGATGATAAAAATCTAAATTTTTCTCTCTTCTACTCTCCCTATAACCGTCCAAGTAGTGGAGAAAAGAGAGGAGTCCTTCCCTCTTTTTTCTCTACTTGTTTTTAGGTTGTTAGGTTTTTTTTTATTTTTTTTTATTTTAATGTATAAAATGTGTATGTATTTTATTGTCATTTATGTTGTCACATATTAATAAGTCCATAAAACATCTTGTAGTCGATTTATTAATACCGGTCTGACATTATTTACTATGACAATATCGTATAATATATACGTCAACTATAAATATCGTATATTTATAATTTGCTAATTAAATATAACAGTTTATATTTAATTACGAATTAACATTTAATTCGTTTAAGCTTACATTATTTAATCGTATTAAATAATTACATTATATACATCAATTAGATATAACAGTTTATATTCAATTACGAATTAACATTGAATTCGTCTCAGCTAATATTATTTAATCGTATTAAATAATCGTATCATCATTACATTGACTAACCTTTTAGTCATATACATCGACTAACCATTTAGTCATATAAGGCATCAATATGATTATAATTTTTCATATAATCATATCTCTCAAACACATCCTTTAGGTGTGACTTTTAGGGACCAGTTGATCACTGCCATTAAAATGACAATAATTTCAAACTTCTAGCAAGCCAACCGTTATAGATAAACGTTAATCAACTGATAAGAATACTAAGTATACCCTGTGAACCTGTAAGAGATTTATACACGTTATCACACTAACTGTGGAGGACACAAGCTCCAACAGATAGAGGCTCTTCTACTTACTCCACAATGAGATAAAGCATGTTTTTTGCTTGAATTGGCCGGTTACCAACCTAACAAAACACAATCCCCATGGCATAGGTCTTGTACGTCACAATATAAATTTTTATTTTTCAAAACATGTATTGTTATAGTCGTTATTTCTTATAAGGCGAGGTAGTTCGTCATCATCATTAGTTACTTTTATTGGTTACTTTTTTGACTGGGTTGAATTAATTATTGTGTCTTTTGGTTGTATTTAGTATTGCTTGAATTATAATATGGGTGTTCTTGGTTCTTGTTTGTAATGGGCTGCTTTGTTTTGATAGAGGTCGGAGAAGCACATGACGATGTTAGTGGTGGCTGAAATGAGTGGCGGCGAAGAATTGGTTGTTGTATATCAGTTTCATTCCTACTTTCAATTTAAGCTTATACTCATTTTCTCCCTCATATTAATTTGCTTTTTTTCTGAATATTATACTGTGCTATTTGGTGGGGCTTTGGGTATTACTATTTTATTTGGCGGGTGTTAGTTCTGGTGCTTTATATTAGTTTATTTTACGGGTTTATTTGTCGTCTGCTTTTTCTGTGATGCTGCCTTAAAGATTGCACATGTCTGTGTTCATGACACTCTTCATGTCTTTAGAATCCGCAGCTACGTCTGAGCTTGGGCTCTCGCAATGAGATAAGTAGAGTTTAGCACACCCTTTTTTTCCCCGGATCACCAGACTCCATATCGATGGGATAGCAAAGGTTTGAAAGGGATGGTCACTTGCGTAGGTGTAGGCTCTACCACCTATATGCGCAGACGTGAACTGTGAGCAGGGGGTAACAAGGCACCTCCATTATGGCCACCAAAGCATGCATTATTTAAGACACAAACCCACTTTGCCATGCAATTTTTACGTCGTAGTGCCTGTCGAGATGGACTATATAATTAGACCCACAAGTCGGGGACAACTTAGTTACACAAAGCACTAAAAAATTAGCATATGTGACAGCAATATGACGCAAATAGTTCTATTTATTTATTGAGTTTTACCCTCGTTTTGTTTGAGTGAGTCATGTGCCACTCCAAAATCAGCTGGTCTCATTGAAGACGGTTATATCCGTCTTTAATGAAGATGGGTCGAATCCCCTCTCACAAGGAGTCAAGTGGGAGGGCAACTTGAGTTGGACTGTGTCTATGGAGTTTTTGTTTCGAGAGCGTTATTCAGCTGGACTCATTATTTATCAGCTTATCTTATTTTTCTCTTTTCTTACTGTTCCTTATTGAGGAAGTCTTTTAACGGAACTACAACTCTTGTCACTAGGTATCACTGACTTTGACAAATTGAATTTGTAAGGTTGTTGTGTAATTACATTGCTTCTCTTTCTGCTTCTCAGTGTTCTATTCCGGAATATATATTTTATTTGTTAGACCTTTCTCTGATCTTATGATTTCATTAGTTTTGGCAGGATGATTTCAATTTTAAGACAACAATGGAAGTAAGAAATCTGTTTTATGATAATTGGGTAATGTAAATTGCACAATTTGATGTACCAATTTGTGAAGACCTCAACTCCGGTGATAATAATTTACCTGTGAATGTGTTTTTTTTATTGTGTTAAGGTTGTTAGGTGTCGTGATCATGGAGTAAAAACATGCCTTCCTGTACGCCGAACAACTACATATCCAGATTAGTCTTAAAACTCGAGGCGACTGCAGAAAACTAACAGCTATAACGCTTATTGTCCGACTTTCTTTTTGTTTTTGTTATTGAACGTATTTAGTTCGAGTCAATGCGTAAATAATGTTGTCTCCCTCGGGTTATAATCTCGGTTGGTTCCAATCTGTAACTGTCAATTCCAACGGGAATTTGATCTAGGATCTACATGTATTGTTTAACTTCCGGCTGATTGTCTAAATTATGTTTTGCGTGTTCCTGCTAGCGTTTCCTCATCTTATCGCTTATAATTTTTCTCTGGGCTGGTGCCTTACAGATTAGGTTTGAATTCTATGTCTTTGGAATGTGTCGTTATTAAGAGTTTAGGCTCTCGTAATGATTCGAAGAGAGCTGCATAAGTCAGTTTTTTTTTTCTCTTCCCCATTCCCCTGATAGTTGGAATAGTTATTGAATATGGAAATTGGTCAAAATCTCATGATAAGCATGCATTTTTCAAGGTACGGCTTTTCATGTGTTTTAGATTTCCTTGGATGATTCGTTAGCCATATTTGAATTTTTTTTTTGCGGGAGAAGGTTATTTTAAATCAGTAAAGATCAGAGAAATATATGGCTATTGTTGATGGGTTAAGGGAACATGTATGATCACTAACACCACCTTCTTTTGTACATGGACATAACTCTTGCTCGTATATATTTATAGGTCGCATTGAGTTTTTATTACTCGGTATTGAATGGTCCCTATTTTACGATGTTAATGGGATTCCTTATGATTTAACACTTCTAAAGGAGTGAAGGCTTTTGTGGGTTTCCCGTTCATATTGCTAATTCTCATTTACGCTTAGCGGTTGGATTTGTGTGCCTACCTTGCTAGAATAACGTTTTAAGCATAGTTCTGCTAGCTATAATCAGTGTTCCTGAATGCCTCACGACTCTCTTTTTTCGCACTATTTTTTGCTCGTCTTACCTACTAAAATTTGTAGTTTATTTTTTTACAATTGTACATATGTGTTGCAATAGTATCCTGATTTTATGTTTAAAAGTCTGTGGTCAGCGACTATAGGTCACGCGGAGAAAGGATAGCCATATAAAAGTATATAATGTGTTAATTTTCCCATCTAAACACTCCTTATTTCTCTTCCTTTTTTTTGTTGAACCTGGCTTACCTAAGACTCTAAGAGACACAGTAGTTGCGATGGTGGTCACTTGTGGCTGTTATTTTAGCGTAGGTGATTAGCTCATATGTAGGTGATTAGCTCTTTCTTTGGGTATATTTCTTCCCTTTTGATAAACTGTAATGCTTGGTGAAAATGGAAAATTTGGAGGATGTTTAAAACGTCGGGGTAGTTATTTGTAATCTTAAGTTGTCGTTTGAGACTGCCTTAAGTTTAAGACGACCTGTTTCGATGCTATGTATGTCAATCAATGAGTATAATTTGTGATGATGTTGTTTGATTTATCGTGTCAATCAGACTAGGCTCAGGCTACTCTATGGACTTCCATCCCCTGGATCACTGAAAACCCATGGCGCGACATCAACAAAAACACCAAAAGAGTAGGCTTAATTCAAAAGAGTGCCAAGTATGCTGAAGGTAAGTCTCTGTTTTCATAAAAACTTTCATAATATTATATTTTTTGTAACAAAAAAATTTGCATAATTAACGAAAAATATGGTTAAAGTGTCTCTTTGAAAAAAATCAAAAGTATATGTTACTATTGCATTGGATTGGAGAGATCACTTTAAGTAGTATTAACTGTCCGGGTCTATTTAAAAGAAATATGAAGGGAAAAATAGAAAAAAAAAATATGCAATCTTACATACATTAAGTTTCATATGTATACTTCTGAGCTTTTATTTGATTTCATTCTCAGTTGATTCGATTGTGGTTCAACTATTTCACATTGGCCTTGCTTGAGATCGGATTTTATTGTTTTTTTTTCAAGGCGTAGGTTTCAGCAGCCGCTCCGGCTCGCTGTGAAGGTAATTACTTCAATTTGATTAGTTTTTTTCTCCTAACTGTGTATATTCCGAACTTTGTTCATATTTCTATGGGGCTTATAGTGTGTGTGTTTCGTTCAGGTTGCGGCAAATTTGCTCAAACATCAACGAGAGTTAGTCTTGTGAATCTTCATCCTACTGAAACATGGTAATTTCCTGGCCACATTCTGACTGCGAGTCTTTTTCATTGATGTTGTTAATGTTGGTCGTTGTATCTTGTATTAATGTATACTATAAAATCAAACACTAGCACCAGAGAAATGAATCTTCCGAGGCTATTGTATTGTCTTAGTTGCCTTTGTTTCTCTCTTACCTTCATTTATGAGCAAAGTTGAACTGGTTAGTGGTTAGCGAGGTAGTTTTTGCACAAAAATGTTCCTTTATTTATGTATAAATGTCAATATAAAGATTACATTTTTTTATTAATTTTGGCGAATATGTCCTTGTTCCCTTCTTGGGTAGCTTTAATGCTCATATAAGTTCTTAATGATATGAGTTTTTTTGTTTTTTTTTGTTAGTGATATATATAATAAGATCCTTCATTTTAGTTAACATTCCTTCCTGCATGAGTGTCCCACTTATCTGTTTATATAACTGGTCAGTGCTGTATTATTATCTGCGTGATTTCCCGTTTTGAGTGATCATTACTTGCTGCATGAGTGCCCCACTCCCCATGTTTTTTTCCCGGCTAGGAGTAGAGTTACTTGCTTAAATATATTGAAATTTAGAACTATTGTCTCTTTTCAAATTTGCTGCACTGCAGTTGTGTAGGTATGCATTTCTTTTCTCGTCTACTATGTTCCATTTATTAGTGCAGCTGATGGGTCATGCCAGGCCCTTTGTTGTGAAAATTTATGACTAATGGAGGCATGTCTTTTAATTATAAGGACAGTTCTATTGCGATATTCTGTTTTTAAAGTAAAAAACAAGCATTTTTAGATTAAGCGGTTCTCTAATTAGAATGGGCTTTGGCAGTGTAGGCTTGCTCCACGTCATCTTATGTTTACATTTGTTGTAAATTGGCTATATTATCTTTTTTCGTTTATGTTGCAGTTCATATACGATGGCGAGCTCTATGGCCAGCTGGCAGTAGAGGACAATGATTCGCAAGCGCATGAGGTCTTTATGCTTGGTTGGCGTTTCTTTAGTGCCGCTATAGGGCCAATACTAATTTGTTGGCCAATCCAAGGCTGCCCTTTCATGGGCTCCTACCAAGACGTTTACTCCCTCTCACATAAGCCATGCGCGCATATGTTTACCCAACAGGATTTAAGCATACATGTAATATATCTGTTTGTTTGGGTAGGTCAAGAGGCTGGCTCATTTGGCAGTTGCGTACACTATAAAATGTATTGTGTTTGTTTGTTAGATTTTAAATAGTATCGATGGTAATGTTTTTACTCTCTTGTATTGTATATTCCTGAATAGGTTTTGCTGCGTATTGGTAAAAAGCTAGCAGAGCTCCCGATGGCGAAGATCTTAACGAAAACAGTGGCATTACATTAAAGATCTTTCGTCAATTAAAATCGTAGACATGTATGCGCACTCTAATAAAAAAACTAAAATAAACAGCGCATTTTCGGGGTGTTTCAATATTGTCTTTGTACAAATGGTATGCAAGTTACGCCAAATCATCTTTTGCGTTCGTACATTTTTAATTACCCTAGGGTTCGCTATATTCTCAGCATCAACTTCAAATTTCACGATGACCGTTTGATGTTAAACAAATAGTTGTTTGCATGTGATATTCAGCTTACTATGGGCTATAAATCTTTTAGTTTCTGATTCAATATTCAATAACGAGATCGCAAAACGTTCGCCAAATTGGGGCACCGCGCCCGGTAGGGCACGGAACAACAACTAGTATTTTTAAAATAGAAGAACATTTTAATGAGTTATAAACCCTAATAAAAATAATCTCCTTCCTCTTAGTTTGGTTGTCTGGTATAATTCATTCTCACACAAGTGCTAGATGTTCACCCGCTTCTATTTTACAAGGTATGTTTTTCTCCGAAAACTTTGCTATGTAGTGGGAATTTTAGAGATGTGATGGTTTTCAATTTGGAACTGAATATTTAGGATGTTAATAGTTGAAATTTTCCATTTTTTGTGTTTGCACTAAAATAGTTTTAGATTAGTTGTTTGTATTGGAGTTTATTGATAAAGGTTTTATTAGAATTGCATAAATTACAAAGAGAACAACCTATGTTTTATATAGTAACTAGATTTCATGCCCGTGCGATGCACGGGTCTACATTAATGTCATGTTATTAAGTTTTCTTTAAAAATTAACTTATAAAAATACATTTTTGAAGTTTGATGTTTTAACTTACTACGAATTAACTCTTAAGTACGTTGAAATTACTTTTAACAATATAATATTGACATGAATTAAATTTTCATTTTGATTAGTTATTTTATATCTTAATAAAATAATCAAACAATAAAAGAATAAATTTTTATCACACACGTTAAATTTGATTTTAATTAGACTTTTTATAGAAATAATAAAATTAACCAGCCTACTTTCACTCTCGTTTAACATTCTCACTCAATTTGCCTTGAGATGACTATGATAAAATATAATATTTAAGAAAACAATATTGATCAATTGATTTAACTTCTATTTTAACCATATTTTACCAAACTTGCAATGACTCAAGTTCTGCTTGATCCATATTATGACCCGAAAAATATTGACAATACCCTTCTGTTCAAGTCATTTAATAGGTTTAAATATGTTTTGACTGATAAATGATCTAGGGAACTAAAAATTAAGCTTTGTAGAATAATTCAAATTACTATTTTACCAAATATTCTATTCTTATTTGTGTCTAAAAGATAATAAAATGACTTCAATATCAATAACAATTTTTTTTAACATGTGTGTCTGGGCTCACTCATAACACTGCCGATATAAAAAAAAGTAACGTATCAATAATATATTTACGTAAAAGGTAAAGTTGGATAGGTAAAATAAACTATATTGTTGATCGTATTTTCAACATTATTCATGAATCACTCATTGATCAAATGAAAAAAAGTATATTATTGCATGGCTGTTAAGGACTAAATTGGTCGGTTAGATAAATCTACATAAGTTAAATAGATAAACAATATAATTAGGACCCATTAGCTTACCCAACTGGTTCATCTTTTGTTTCTTTCATACCTCAAGGATTATATTAGTTATTTCAGACTCGTATTTTAGTAGGGGTAGATAGGATTTTTAATTATAACAACCCTATAATTTTCTTCCGTCTTTATATTTCCCGTTAGTAACACAATATAGATGTATCGGCAACAACCAACACATGAAAAGTAGACTGGATTTAACTTGAGCAAATTGAATACTTCCTACTAAATGAAAATCATTAAAGTTATCAGTAATAACAAAAGAATTTTCTCATTAGTAAAAAAAACCTTTAGCATGCTTTTGTTACGTAGTGTGAGTGCAAAACTTGAAACAAATAATAGCAATAATATAGAATAATCAACATACAATTCTAATTTGCATTCACAAGAAATCACAATAATATATAATACTCGTAACAAACATTACCAAAAAATTTCACAATGGAGAATCACATAACATGCATCTACAGCGTATGTATTTTTATATGATTGTTTGTCATTGGGAAATATTTTTCAATGATAGAAGTCTATTTATAGTGAAAGATTCATAAAAGCATGCAGTAACATAACATTGTTATAACTATTTTTTTATATAAATTTGATTATTATATAAACCAACTTATTTAAGGTAGTTTTTAAATATTTTTCAATGATAGAAGTCTCTCTATAATGAAAGATACATCAAAGCATATGGTAACTTAACATTTTTATAACTATTTTTTTTAATTAAATTTGATTAATTATATAATCAAAATTTATTTAAGATAGTTTAAAAAACTTGATTAATTAAATTAATTTTCACCATCATCGTGTAAACAATATCTCATAAACATTTTTGAGAGACCGTTTTTTAAAATATTTTTACTTTCTTTGGGACCCAACATAACATATAAGTTATCTTTAAAAATAATCCTATCAAAGATGAATTCTTGTAATGAGACAAAATATGATTATGATATCCATGTTAACATATTAATGTTTTTTATAAAACATAACATATACTTCTATTTATTAAATACTTTTATAATTTTCATGTCTAATTCCATATTACATTAATTTAGTAATTTGATATTTATCTACATTGCACCTCTGTCTCTTCGATTTAGATTTCCACAACTTTACCAAGCCAACTTGTATATTTACGTAGTACATATTGTATTACACTCGCCTAGGTGTTGGTACTTTGATTTAAATAAAGTAGTTAAAAAACTTTGTGATTATTACGTCATATATATATATATGAATCTTTATAAATGATACTTCCTTTGTTCCAATAATTTGTTATACATTGTTTTGGCGCAAATACTAAGGAAGTGAGGAGAAGAAGAGAAAGACCGTGTTCACTTGCCCACTTATGTAAACCTTAGCAAACTTAAAAAAAAATTTAATAATACACCCAAGACGGAAAAATAACAATTGAATAGGAGGGAGAACTTCAAAAAGATCTGAAACCACAAAAATCTAGATTAAATATACTTGCCAGTTACAACTACGTACTATATAAACTTCTAAGTTGTAGATAAAAAGTAATTAAACTCCACAATCATCAATTTCAAACCTGTACGTGGGGTGCACATGTATATAATGTTGTTCGTTGTACAGTCATTGATTGTTAATCTGCATGAGGACAAGAATCCATTGATTATTAGTCTGAATTAACAACACGATAAAATAGAAATAAAGAGCACATGAAAGAATAAATAGATTAACATGAAATAAAGGGCATGCATAAGTAGATTAACATGATTTAAGGACAGGTAATGAAGGTGTTTATATAGAAGAATTTATTTAATTAGATGCTAGTTAGGATGTGATATATTTTATGCTAAAAAATAATTACCATACGTTAGTTTGCCAAAATTTCAACAGTATTTTTTTAATATAGTCTATATATTTTTTTAAGGGCATAAGTATTTTTCAACGCAAATATTGTCTTGCATGCCTTGAATCGGTTCATTGAGGCTCGTGGTGGGGATGTGGGGCTTTCTATGTTGCTGTTTGATTTCCAGAATGCTTTCAACCTTGTTGATCGTGTTACCATGCTTCTGGAAGTTCGCCGTCGTTGCCCGATTCTTTCCCGTGTGGTGGAGTTCTGTTACTCTCGTCCTGCCCGTCTTTTTTATGGGGAACATTGTTTGTGGTCTTGTCAGGGAGTCCAGCAAGGTGATCCTTTGGGCACCTTGCTTTTCGCTTTGGTTTTGCATCCCTTGGTGTGCAAGATACGGGACTCTTTTGATTTGAGTTTGCAGGCTTGGTACTTGGATGATGGCACCATTGTTGGGGATACTTTGGAGGTGGGGAAGGTGTTGGATTTGATTATGGGAGATGGTCCTCAGTTTGGTCTCCATCTTAATGTCGTTAAGACTGAGGTTTTTTGGCCTGCTGAGGATCCCCGGAGTCGACTTCCTGGTGTTTTTCCTCCTTCTATTGCACGACCTTTGCGTGGTGTCTCTGTTTTAGGTGGCCCTGTCAGTACTTGCCCTAGTTTTGGCAGTGAGCTTATAGCGAAGAGAGTGACTAAGACCATCGAGCTTATGGATTTGGTTGCTAAGCTTGAGGACCCGCAATGTGAGCTGCTTCTGCTTCGAGCTTGTACTGGTATTTCTAAGCTCTATTTTACCCTCCGTACATGTTCGCCGAGAGTCTTTGGGTCTGTCCATCTCCGTTTTGATGCAGCACTTCGTTCTAGCTTGGAACGCATTGTCACTGCGTCTGGGCCAGGTTTTGGGGATTGGCAGTGGCGCCTTGCCACTTTCCCTTTTCATCTTGGTGGGCTAGGTGTCTATGCTGCCGGGGATGTTTTGTACTATGCTTTTTTGGCGTCCCGTTTGCAGTCTGCCGATTTGCAGGCTAAGCTACTACGGCCTTCTGGTATTTTGGATGCCAGTCCTACTTTTGATGATGCTTTGCAGGTGTTTTTGGAGACTACAGGTTCTACTTTATTACGTGATCCTAGTGAAATCGCTGCCCCTAAACTTATGAAAAAATTGGCAGATATATATTTTGCGAGGATTGCTGCTACTGCAGAATCTGTTTACTCTTTGACACCGCGTCAGCTTGCATTGTGAAAGTCCCAGCTTGGTGCCCACTCCTCTGATTGGTTGCGTGCGGTTCCTATCTCTGGGTTGGGTCAGACTATGAACGGGAGGACTTACCGTAGTGTGCTGAGATATCGTCTGGGTGTTCCTTTATTCGGGGTATTTAGGCCTTGTCCTGCTTGCTCTCAGGTTTTTGTTGGTGATATTTATGGGGACCACGCTGTCTCTTGTACTGGCACTGTGGGAGTCAAGCATCGGCATAACCTTGTCCGTGACACCTTATTCGACATTTGCTATAGGTCTGGTATTTCTTCGGGCAGGGAGGTGGATATCGGTTTAGTTGACGGACACGTCGGATCTCTTCGTCCTGCGGATTTGCTGCTTTATTCCTGGGACAGAGGCCGTGATGTGTGTGTTGATTTGACAGGGTCTTCCCCCTTGACGCAGACTGGGCTGACCGATTTTGTGCCGGGACAAGTTGTCGCTGATGCTGCTCAGCGCAAGTGTGCTAAGTATAGGGATTTGTGCGCGGCTGCTGGATATGGTTTCCTACCCATTTCTTTTTCTTCACTTGGGGAGTTGGGTTCGGACGCTATTGACTTGCTCAAGCGGATCCAGAAATTCTCGGTATCTCAGGATGCTAAGGCTTGGGTGGCCGCTTATATCTTCACTAGACTTAGTTTTTCTATAGCTATAGGGGTGGGGCCCCAGATTGTCTCTCGGCTCCCCACTAACTTCTTGTAAACTTTACATTTTATTTTAATGATAGCTGCGCGCATTTTATAATAATAATAATAATAATAATAATAATAAAAATAATTTTGAAAAAGAGAGCGTTAGAAAGAGGAGAGAGAGTGCGATTGACGGAGAGAGAGGAGTGTGCGCCCATCGCTGCCTTCCGCCTTCGGTCGTCTACACCTTGTTCACGTAAACGAAAGTGGCTTGTGGCGGCTTGTGTGGTGGCTTGTGGTTCGCGTGAACGGAGGATTAGAGCTTATGCCTGTTTCGTCGTCGTCGTCACTATTGCGTCGATTATCAGGTTACTCACCAGCCTTGTGGTCCCCTTCGCCAAGTGTCGCCTAGTGTTGCGCCGCCGCCTTTGACAGCCTCCGCCTGGGGTTGCTTCGCCCCCTGGTGTGGTGGCTTGTGTTTGTAGGTTCGCGTATACGGGGGATTAGGGTCTGCTTGTCGTTGTCCCTGCTGCTGTGTCTCTATTGCATCAATCATCAGGCTGCCCACCAGCCCTGTGGTGGTTGTGTTGGTGATCAGTGTTGCTGTGGTGGTGGGGACCACTGTCGTGTGGTGGTTGGCTAGTGGTGCGCGTGGTTTGCGTGGTGGCTGCCCTCGGTGCTTGTGGCGCCTCCTTGCTTGGTGGTTTGCCCGTTGGACGTAGCATGGTGTTCTGGTTTGTTTTAGTTTTCTTTTTTTTAGGGTTTTGGTTGGTTGTGGACTTTGCCATGCATGGGCCATAGTGGTCTTGGTGGGTTTTTTGTTGCTTTACTTTTCTTGTACGTGCATTTTCTTTATGCTCGCTTTAGTACGTTTTCATTGTCCTTTTTCGAGTATTCATGAGTGTCCGGATGGTCGTGGTAAGGGCCTTACTAAGGCCGCCGGGCAAAAGAATTTTCAGGATCTACACTGTCTTGATGGTGCTATGGGTTTGACTTGTCACACTCTTTCTGATAGTGTGACGGTTTTCTCTAATGCCGAGATTAATTTGAAGCGAATGGGGCTTTGGTTGTGTGGGGAGTGCTTTAAAACCCATACCTTTCGCTCTAGGTGTCGGCATGGTCGGGGTGATTTTGTTGCGCCTCCAGATTGTGGTGATGACATCGTTAGCTTTATTATTCACGGTATCCCTAGACCTCTATCGCCGTCTCACTCGGTTCTTTCGTCTGATGATGGGGTTGAGCCTGTTCCGTGGTCCGTGTCTTCACTTGATCGTTTATATTCTTTGGGCCTTCGCACCGTGAAATCTATTCCTCCTAAGTGTCGTCTTGGGTTTGCTCGGGTTTTAAAGGGGGTCTTGGATGATGTGGCTGACTCTCCTGGTGACCTCTCCTGGATGATTCATTTGCTTGTGTTGCCTCTTTGTCTGCTTAAGACCTTCGCTCCTAGGAGTAATCTTGAGTGTAGGACTGCTATTAGGCGACAACGTCAAGAGGAGAGTATTACCAGGGCTATTCTCGCTTGGGGGGGGGGGGTGCCTGGAGTTGGTTTGCAGCTTTTGCGGGAGTGTTTGGATGAGGTTCCTCCCTCGTTTCATGTGGAGGAGGATCTGGATTTGAGTGAGCTTAACCTCCGCCAATGTCGGCGGAAAATTTGTGATGACCACTATACTGCTGGGGCTTAACCTCCCCCTATTCTGATGCCACTCTTGGGGCTTTGCGAGAGAAGCACCCGGTCGCCCCATCTCTTTCCTTGGCTCCTTTGCCTGTGGATCATCATTCTCTTGTTGTCTCTTCGGCTGTGGTTTTGGATATGATTTGTAGTTTCCCGCGTGGCACTTCTTGTGGGAGGGATGGGTTTCGTGCCCAACACCTTATGGACTGTTTGAGTGGCGCTGCTGTGGCTATCTCTGATGATCTGATCGCTTCTATTACTAGGGTGGTCAATCTTTTTCTTGAGGGCAGATGTCCACTAGCGCTTGGTGAGTACATTGCCAGCGCTCCGCTCACGCCGCTTGTTAAACCTGGTGGTGGTGTTCGTCATATTGCTGTTGGCACCGTATGGAGACGTCTTGTTTCCAAGGTAGGTGCTTGTTTGGTTGATCCCTCTTTGTGTTCTTATTTTGCTGGTCTTCAGTTTGGGGTTGGGGTGTCCGGTGGAGGAGATGCTGTCTTGCATGCCTTGAACCGGTTCATTGAGGCTCGTGGTGGTGATGTGGGGCTTTCTATGTTGCTGGTTGATTTCCAGAATGCTTTCAACCTTCTTGATCGTGTAACCATGCTTCTGGAAGTTCGCCGTCGTTGCCCGATTCTTTCCCGTTGGGTGGAGTTCTGTTACTCTAGTCCTGCCCGTCTTTATTATAGGGAACATTGTTTGTGGTCTTGTCAGGGAGTCCAGCAGGGTGATGCTTTGGGACCCTTGCTTTTCGCTTTGGTTTTGCATCCTTTGGCCTGCAAGATACGGGACTCTTTTGATTTGAGTTTGTAAGCTTGGTACTTGGATGATGGCACCATTGTTGGGGATACTTTGAAGGTAGGGAAGGTATTGGATTTGATTATGGCAGATGGTCCTCAGTTTGGTCTCCATCTTAATGTCGCTAAGACTGAGGTGTTTTGGCCTATTGAGGATCCCCGGAGTCGACTTTCTGGTGTTTTCCCTCCTTCCATTGCTCGGCCTTTGCGTGGTGTCTCTGTTTTGGGTGGGCCTGTCAGTACTTGCCCTAGTTTTGGCAATGAGCTTGTGGCGACGAGAGTGACTAAGACCATTGCGCTTATGGATTTAGTTGCTACGATTGAGGACCCGCAATGTGAGTTGCTTCTGCTTAGTGCTTGTACCGGTATATCTAAGCTCTACTTTACCCTCCGTACATGTTCGCTGAGAGTCTTTGAGTCTGTCCATCTTCGGTTTGATGCAGCACTTCGTTCTAGCTTGGAACGCATTGTCACCGCGTCTGGGTCTGGTTTTGGGGATTGGCAGTGGCGCCTTGCCACTTTCTCTTTTCATCTTGGTGGGCTCGGTGTTTATGCTGCCGGGGATGTTCTGCACTATTCTTTTCTGGCGTAACGTTTGCAGTCTGCCGATTTGCAGGCTCGGCTACTACGGCCTTCTGGTATTGTGGATGCAGATATATATTTTGTGAGGATTGCTGCTACAGCAGAATCTATTTACTCTTTGACACCGCGTCAGCTTGCGTTGTGGAAGTCTCAGCTTGGTGCCCACTCCTCTGATTGGTTGCGTGCGGTTCCTATCTCTGGGTTGGGTCAGACTATGAACGGGAGGACTTACCGTAGTGTGCTGGGATATCGACTGGGTGTTCCTTTATTCATGGTATCTAGGTCTTATCCTGCTTGCTCTCGGGTTTTTGCTGATGATATTTATGGGGACAACGCTGTCTCTTATACTGGCACCGTGGGGGTTAAGCATCGGCATAACCTTGTTCGTGACACCTTATTCGACATTTGCTATAGGTCTGGTATTTCTACGGGTAAGGAGGTGGATATCGGTTTACTTGACGGACACGTCGGATCTCTTCGTCATGCGGATTTGCTGCTTTATTCCTGGGACAGAGGGCGTGATGTGTGTGTTGATTTGACAGGGTCTTCCCCCTTGACGCAGACGTGGCTGGCCGATTTTGTGCCGGGACGGGTTGTCGCTGATGCTGCTCAGCGCAAGTGTGCAAAGTATAGGGATTTGTGCGCGGCTGCTGGATATGGTTTCCTACCCTTCTCTTTTTCTTCACTTGGGGAGTTGGGTTCGGACGCTATTGACTTGCTCAAGCGAATCCAGAAATTCTCGGTATCTCAGGATGCAGGGGCTCGGGTGGCCGCTTATATCTTCACTAGACTTAGTTTTTTTATAGTTAAGGGGGTGGGGGTCCAGATTGTCTCTCGGCTCCCCACCAACTTCTTGTAAACTTTACATTTTATTTTAATGAAAGCTGCGCGCATCTTATAATAATAATAATAATAATAATAATAATAAAAAAAAAAAAAAAAAAAAAAAAAAAAAAAAAAAAAAAAAAAAAAAAAAAAAAAAAAAAAAAAAAAAAAAAAAAAAAAAAAAAAAAAAATAATAATAATAATAATAATAATAATAATAATAATAATAGTTTAGGTGCTGAAATTTTAGGGAAGAAAATATGGAACTATATTAATAGTTTTATTTATGGAACTATATTAATAGTTTTATTTAATATTTTTATTTAAAAATTTCCTACATGATATTTTTTATCATATTCTGTAAACCAATTTTTTAACTATAGTTTGGGTTTGGCAAGAAGTAGGATGTAGTATATTTAATTAATAATATTAAAGATTGTATTTGGCAAGTATTAGTATGATGTAATGATAATAATAATTGTAATAATAGTTTAGGTGCTGAAAATTTAGGGAACAAAATATGGAACTATATTAATAGTTTTATTTAATATTTTTATTCGAAGATTTCTCTACATGATATTATAATAATAATAATAAAAGTTCCTATAAAGGTGGAACCACTCACGTGCCTCGAAAAAAGCCATTTTTTATATATATACTAGATTTCATGCCCGTGCGATGCACGGGTCTGCATTAATATCATTTTCATAAATAATATATAATAATTACCTTATAAGACTATAATCAAATATAATTTTTAAGATTATAATTTGCGTATTTTTGTTGTTCTATATTAAAATTCTTTTTTTTTGGCAGCTGCCATATTAAAATTTTAATGTATTTGATTTGTGATGAGACTGGCTAGGTTCTGTATTGGTTTTAATAATTATCTTTGTATGTTAAGACGCTTGATAATTAAGGTTTATTAAATAAAAAAAGAACCATTCCACTCGTCACGAAATGATTTTGTATTTTGCGTCGTCCTTAACTAACTCAATTATTCGTTACTTATCAATTCTTAATGAAAAATATATCTCGTTACGTAATAAATTGAAATACCAATACGCCTCTATGAAACACATATAAAAATTAAATACTCTAAATAATCCATACCATCCCGGTCAATCGGTCATACTCTTTACGTGTTTATTTTAAACGGAAATTTGTCACGGTACTCTCCAACTTTGACGTTTTGCCTGAAATACCCAAAAATTTTACTCAGAAAACTTCGAGTGACCATAACTTGGGTTTACAAACTCGGACAATGACGGTTTTTTTTTTCGAATCGTCCATCTTTCCGAGCGCTACGATTTGGTAAAAAAATTGTCGTATTTGGATTATGTGGTTAATAGTTTGTGTATGTCAACGATTTTTTTACCGAACAAACTTTGATTGGCCATATCTCTTGGTCGCGAGTTCAGGACTCGCCAAATGTTTTTTTCAAATCATAGTTCTCGGAAAGATAAACAATTTGAAAAAAACAATTATCATTTTCCGAGTTTGTAAACCCGAGTTATGGACACTCAAAGATTTTCGGGTAAAAAATGTCAAACTTAGGGGGTACCGTGAGAATTTTCCGTATTTTAAATAAGTAGTCACCTGTCTTGGGTTTAACCAAGTCAATCACCTGTTTTTGTTAAAATGGACCAAGTTTATACTCGAGTCACTATTCGATCAGACCGTAACTTTTATGTTTTCTTTTTATTGTATCCTACTTATCTATTTTGTCTATGCTTTCACATAATAAACCGCACCATCTCATTGACAACTCCTTTCTCCCGGTTCAAATCTGTCTTGATACGAACCTAGCCTTATTAGTGCATATGAATATGTCACAATATAGTGACTAACCCAAACTCCATGGTCATTTGTCGTTTCCTCTATTTCCCAACATTGCTGTAAACCTAAATGCCCAAATTGGATCTCAATCACCAAGTCCACAACAGTTCCGGCCGGTCTGGCTTCGTGTATTTTGTTTGGCACCCACGGTCGTCCTCCTTTCCTGAAGATAAATTCGCGTTTCTCCTATTATTTTGGTAAGTGCTTCTCTCAAATTTATTGCCATGACTAATTTCACACGTTCCCTTCCTCCTTTGTTTCTCAATTGCTTCTATTTTTAAGGTCTAATTTAGGATCTTAGATGCTCCAAACTGTTAATTTGATAACCCCAACTATGTGTTCAGTATTGATTATCTTTTTAAACTCGCTTTTCATGTGTAACCATACATTCTTCATTTCCGGCCGATCTAGTCATCTTCTATCTCACTCATCCTCTGCTCATTCCGACCTCTTATTTGATCTCTGTTTGTTACTGTAAAAGTCTTTATCTCAACTCTATTTTGTTATTGATCTGTTGTAACACCCCGTAAATTTGGACCGTTATTATATTTTAAAAATAATATTTTAAATCAACTTTAATTTAATATTAATTTAATTGAAATAATAATAATTCGACAAAATATAATTTTATTTTATTTTGAAGTAATATAATTATTTTTGATAGTTTGGAAATGTTTAAAAGTAATTTAAACTATATTTAAACCTTTTTCTTTAATAAAAGAGTATTTCAAAGAAAAGTCGTAAAAATGGGATTTTCCATTTCTTACGGTCGTTGGGTAAATGAGTTAGGATATTAGGCATAGGAGTACTTAATTTTCTAGTAAACTCGTGTTTAAAAACTTTAGTGTTGTCGAAAATCGCGTTTGACGAATAATTCGAATTTCCGTCAAAACGAATCAAAACCGAGTAAAAAAAAAATAGACCAAAACTTCCCTTGACTCTTGACAGCCCCCTTACCCTTTCATTTGTGTTCTAAAACATTCATCATCAACATCAACCAAACCCTAACTTTTTTCTTCCTTTCAATCACTAATTTCATCATAATTTCTTCGTTTCTAGTCCGATTTTCACAAAATTTATATATTCGGAATCCTCTCTTCAAGATCTACATCCTAGTATGTTTTAATTCCAGTTTCCCTAATTTCGATTTAAGCTTATTTTTGGGTATAATTTCGGTTTATGTGATAATTGTTGTGTTTTTGTTGTTTTAAATAGGTGAAGATCATGAAGACGACTTAGGAGACTCATATATAGTAGAGGACGAAGGGTAGTCGCGGTTTTTAGGGTTTTCTCAAGGGTTACTTTCGTTTTTCTAGCTTAAGGTAACTATTCCGAGTTACTCGACGATATAATGTTACATTTGTTATGTGTTGGATGTTATGTGAGTAGTAATTTGTTAGGTTTTATTCATATGAATTATTGTTGTTAAGTTTATTAGTTTTATGGTTATTTCATATGTTTGTAGTGTTGAATTGAATTGATAATGGTTGTGTGTTGTTGGAATGGTTTTGTATCATTGTTGAGACGGGTTTTGGATGGAAAAGGAAGGAGATAGTAGGGCTGCCCAAAACAGCCCCAAAACAGGCCGTGTGTGGGGCGTGTTTGTGGCGTGTTTGCGTGTTTGTGGCGTGTTTGTGGCATGTGTGTGGCCGGGTTTGGCTGTTGTTCGGGTTGTGTGTTTGAGCCTTTGTTTGATGCTTTGTGTTTGTCATTTGTACAATTGAACATGTTGATATTTTGGTGTATTAGTAATTTTTATTATTATGAGAAATTGTTGGAAATGGGTTAGCTTATAAGTTGGAATAATTTTTCCTTATGTTGATAATTTTCACATGAATTGTATTATGTTGAATTGTGTGATTTGAGTCAAAATGAGTCAAGACTCTGAGCTGGGCCAATATGACCGAATGAGTTTGGTCAAATTAGGTTTAAACCGGTCAGCCCTGATTTGACCAATGACCCGTCGCGGGACTTGGGTCGGGGATTTGTCTTTGGGGTAAGTTTGGATGACTTTGGTTGATAATGAATATTATAAAATGATGCTTAAATATTTATAATTTATATATTGGAAATTAGATGCCTTGGCCATGTTGTTTTGTAATGTTGTATTATCATTTGATTATACTCGTGTGTAGCCTTCCATAAGCGAGGTTGTGATCATTTGTGTGTACAAGTTTGGACTTTTTGCCCTTCTTATTGTTAAGTTGGCTAAAGTATTCACTTGGGACGAGGTCCTAAGTAAATATCTTCGGTCATTGTCATAGATAGGTCATTATAGTCTTTGACGAGTGTATGTTCACGGCTTAATAGCCTTTGTGTTCCCGGCTTGGTGGGTTTATATCCAAGCTGGGGCATGACTTTTCTGCCTATTTTGTGAGTGGATGGTCAGCTTAAGTACTAGCCAACCCTTTGGTGGACTCCTTAGGGTACTCATGTGGTTTTATCATGAGTCTTGGGTGCGGTGGTTTTATCCGCATTTCTCTAGGTCTGCGCAGTCTAGGATTAGGGTTGAGTTGTATCTTGGCCATGTTTTAAATGTAACCTCTGAGCTAAAATACTAGCTTCCCTACCTCGTGGTATAGACTCGAGTTACAAAGTGACTATTGACTGTACTAGGAACTTATGCCTGTCTCTAGATATATTGCCCTTTCTTGTTTGATGATTCTATGAAACATAGAAGGTGAGATGCAAGCCGGCTATGGTTGATAGAGTTTGGATTCCCGTATGATATGTGACTCACATGATAGTGTAGCTTGAGTTGGTCTAGTATTCACATACTAGGACTATATGTTATTTATATTGAATTTCACATGAAAAGCTTGATGGTTTAGCCTTTAAATGGGCTATGTATTATATTTGCTCATATTTATATGCTTTCATGTTATATTAACATGACATTTCGTGGCTGGGAGAACTCGGAGTTACTCCCCACTGACTGTGGCTTTCGTGTTTGTATAAAATGCGATTGACAGGTAGGTGATGCTTATATGGGGTACACGGACGAGCTAGCGAGCAAAGTAACCTTGGAACTTAGATTGGTTCCCATTTTGTAGTGACATGTATGTCACACTTTTAGAGACATATGTCTCCCTCTGTACATTTGTTTTGTATCATTTTGTTCTCCGCTATTTATAGCGATGGTTATGTAAATAAGTTTGTTTAGACCTTGCA
Source organism: Heliosperma pusillum (assembly GCA_022085475.1). Lineage (NCBI taxonomy): Eukaryota > Viridiplantae > Streptophyta > Magnoliopsida > Caryophyllales > Caryophyllaceae > Heliosperma > Heliosperma pusillum. The sequence continues at coordinate 29,044 of JAIUZE010015866.1, read as the reverse complement.
TGTTTTGACACCTTCTATTAGGATATCTTTATAACAGGTTCAGGTTTTAAAAATTACAGGTTTTTACTCAAATGAACCTATTACAAACATATCCATGCAGTTTTTATTTAGAAATTACGTGTTTAATTTTTCCGCGATTTTTGAGGGTGTCACATCTGTTGTGAATCTTCTTTTTGGTGGTCGCTGAACCTCTTTTTATATCCCTAACCTTCTGCCATGTCTCTTTATTCCGATCTCTCATCTCTCTTGCTCTTCTTCTTTCTGTGATCTGTGTATTTGTTGAGTTTCTCCTTTTCCTTAAATAATTGATCATTGCATGTCCACACCCATGTTAGTTTTTCGGGTTCTTTCTATTGAATTTAGTCGTTTTATGACTTTCATATGACATGCATGTACAAAGTCAGTGCGTTATTATGGGTTTCATCTTTTGCAGAACTCAACCGTCTTTTTTTTTCTATTTCATTATAGTACTTATTTAGTTTTGTAGGTGTCTTTTGACTTTCCAGGACTTTTCTCTTGCGTCCGTTGTCGTTGTTTCCTTTGATTCACAAGTAAGAGTCTTAGAGATTTGTAATTTTTCGAACCTAAACAATATATGGACACTTCCATTTTTATTTCTCTTCAGCTTTGGGGACGTGAACTGATTGGTTCTTTTTATTGTCTCATGTACCCTGTTTTCTTATGTTTTGTAGGTACTATTCAATCAAATCAGGTGTGACAGACACAAAAGTAAGACTCTTCTAAAGAGAGTCATATGGCGCCCCTACCACTTATGACCGAACAACTGGTATGACACTACATCTCACCCTAGCCGATCTCACTTTTCTTTCTCGTATTAAGTCGTTTTACACTGTCATTTCTTTCTGTTCACTTAATTTCTATTGTATTTTGATACTCTTAAATCAAACGTTCTACTTTGAGTTTGTTAATCTCCTCAAATAACATCAAATTTTGTCCCTTTCAAGCTCTCACTAATATTAAAATTGGCCTAAACAACCATGTTACCATTAAATCGTCAAATTGCTTTTTTTTTTTTGCTTGGAGCCAAAATCGTCTTGAGACGATCCAAACCGCAAGGAACATGTCTTATTTTCTGATGAGAAAGACTTACTCAGTGGGTAATTTTGAATGCACTAACCCAAATACCCATTCTCATTTCTTCCTCTCAAGTCTCAACTTCTAATCAAATGCTGTACGCCTCTTTCCCTTAATTTATTACAATCATCTATCATCATTCCTTAGTTTTATCTACCTGCTAAGCAGTATAATTTAACACTTTACATGTCTTGAAAACGGTGGAAAGGCTGAATGCGAGTTTGTAACTTCATTATCATCCCTTTTGTTCTATAGATTGTAGGGATTTAAATATTTCTGGTTAACTTAATAAATCTGATATGCTCCCAGACATTTACAATGCTATATTCAATTTCGTGTGTATAAAATGGATTTCGTTAATTGGTTTGTTGTTTTTTATTCCTTTATGATGCACTCCAGTATCTTTATTTGGATTTACATATGCCGACAGTAGAAAGGAAAAGACAGGGAATGAGATAAACTTATATTTGAACTCAAGTCAGCTATCTTTATAGATTATAACATTTAATATCGCATGCACTCCACAGATCGTGAGGACGTATATAGTATACATCTTCTATTTTTATAATTACTAAATTTGATGGTATAATTAATAAATTGATGTTCAGAATCCTACACGACTAACCAATTAAGAAACCTTTGTAGCTCGGACCTGCTACTACAGAGAATTTAGATTTGAATAAACCTCTCTATAGACGACATTTCTCGTGTGATCTTTGAACTCTTGCGTGGAATCGTCGTTGAAGAATTTTAGTCCCTCTGGTGATGTCGTCCTTGAGGCTGCTACATACAATTGGCCATGACTAAATACGGGTTTGGGAAAATAAATCCCTACATGCGTAAGAGTTTGGCCCTGACTCTTGTTTATTGTCATCGCATAACATGGCTTTAGGGGATATTGCCTTCTTTTAAGTACAAAAGGGATTTTTATATCCGCCGTAGTCATTATTATCCTTGGTATACGAACCTTTTGTCCCATCTTTGAACCTGTTATTATTTTACCTTCTACTATAAACTTCCCAAGGTAGGTCAGAATCAGACGTGTACCATTACATAATCCCTGCGACGGGTTTATGTTTCTCAAGAGCATTACTGGCATACCTACCTTAAGCCTTAACTCATGATGTGGTAACCCCTGCAAGTTGAAGATGTTTAAGTACTCTGTTGGATAAGAGGCGAACTGATCTTCACTCTTAGTCGAGGCCGTGCAGACCTCATCACAACTCCTGTATAGGACCTCACCACCTGGGACTTTTTTTGCCATGTGATTGTTAAGTAGGTCAGCGGTTTCATTTAAAGGCGTGAGTATTGCTATTTCCCTTAGATAGTCCTCGCTCTTATGGTTCCTTTCAAAATCTGGGTACATCTGTTTTACTACTTCCTCTATGTCTAATGTACCTTTACTACCAATCTATTGTTCTGGTATCTCTATCCATGTCTCTTCGGTGTCATTTTGATCCGCCTTGGCTTTTAACGTCCCGTCTCCCATAGCTAACAACCAATCATTGAATGCTCGATTTCTTTCTCTCTTTTGAGGGTCGACGCTGCTTTCTGAAACTCCCATGCTTTTTTTAAGAGTGTACACCGTGCATTCCCTCCATATGTACGATCTACTAAGTGATGCTTGTACAACATCTTGCCTTGTTCCTTTAGTAATTATAGGAAATACTTGCCGGAAGTCTCCGCCGAGTAAAACCGTTTTCCCCCCAAAGAGCTTTGATCTTGCTTTTCTGTCTTTGAATCCAATAATGTCCCTCATTGTACGATCGAGTGCCTCAAAAGCAAATCTGTGGTCCATTGGTGCCTCGTCCCATATAATTAACGACGTCTCCCTTAGGAGTTCTGCCAGTTGGGTCTTTTGGCCTATGTTACATGTAGAGTTGTCGAATAAATCTATAGGGATTGCAAATCTGCTATGAGCTGTCCTTCCACCTGGTAGGAGTAAGGCTGCGATACCTACATTAATTAATTTCAAAATTTTCGTTATACATTAGTTTGGTAGTTACCTCCTATATTTATCATCAGTTTCCTAGTACATTGGGTATTCATGATTGCACGCTATGAGAGCCAATCTTTATTTTGGTGTATGTATACATAGTCTGGTGATTCTTACCTGAAGACGCGACGTTAAGGACTATTCTGCCCTCTGACCTTACTTTTGCAGAGATGGTTCTGTATAAAAACGTTTTTCCAGTTCCTCCGTGACCGTATAAGAACATCACTCTTCCAGACGCACCCTCCACTGTCGCTATTACACTGTCATATACTAACAGTTGCTCAACGTTGAGCTGGTTAACCTTCTCTGACCATTCACTTGCCATTAGCCTAGGGTCGTATAAACATTCATCCCTAATGAGCTTGTTTTCCATTCCATTTATGTTCTCAAATTTTGGTAGAGGCATATTTTTAATGTCTTTCAGTGTCTTCCCATACCTTAGGAGTATTTTCTCTACTTCATTCAAGGTATATGATCTCTTGGCCTCCTCTGTTAACTCAAGGTTTGGATGACAGAATAGCCTTCTCTTATGTCTCTTTATGTCCTCTGAGAGTTTCTCATAACTTGCATTCCATAGGGCTAGGACGTCCGTTACTTCACAGAACAATAACATCATTTCAAGTATCTCCCAAAGTTGGGAAGGCATTGCCCACCGACCTGCCTCCTTTAATGCCTCATGCCATTCTTTATCATTACTGAGTAGGCCATGTGCAAAGCACGCTTCTTTGTACGTCGGGAACAAACGACCCTCGACTGTCCGGACATCCTCGAATGTCTAGGCACCTATGACAATGTTTAGTAGTAAACGAAGATAATAACGCTCTCCGGCTGTTGGATGAACAAAAACAATCCTGCCTATGCTCATTCCTTGCTTCCTTTTTATCCGTGCTTTGTTCCACACATATTGTGTGGGGAATTGTGCATATGTCAGAGTTCTTGCTTCTCGGTGGTGAGTGTTTGTAGTCATCCACGCAGTTAATTAGCATAGTCTCGTTCTCACTGGCCCTCTCTATAACCACCTCTAAACGTTCACGGTCCCTTAGCACCACAGCTTGTTCCCCTTCCTGGTGTACCGGAAATCGTATTAAACTCGGGTTTCTTTCTATGATATCAAACTCGAAGATTCGCCACGCACTTTCACAGGCCGATAGGTACCTACAATCGAGGTATGATTTTATCTCATCCTCCTGGCCTCCTGTCAACACCGAAGTTGCCTTATATGGTCCCTTAAGAATGTACTTAAAGAGATACTTAATTGCGCGTGCAGTGTTGCACCATTCTACATTTAAGTGTGCGTCAAAAATTAAAAGCAAACCTGGATTATAGGGCACGATGTGCCTATTGTCAAGGCGGTGGTCTCCCTTCTGTATGTACCTGGTGAAAATGCGGGTGTTATTTATTCATTGAGTTTCATCAGTAAAAACATATTTAAAACTAAGTGCTATTTACCTGTTATCCTCCCACCTTCTGTAGACCGGGTAGCCATTGTTATCAAAAACTGTTCCTTGGCTGGACTGCTTCGGGAAATTTCTACTGCATGTGTTGTTGATCATACAGAAGCAGTTAGGGTTTGCCCGCCCACATGGTCCGTGGACCATGTATCGCGACACTGCTTCATATAGTTCATGCTCCTCTTCGATGTCTGGAATCTCTGCACAGATAATAATATCGATGAATTGGGGTGATAGGTCTATCTCCTCTGGTTTTATCCATAGTAGTATGTGTGCATGCGGTAAGCCTCTCTTCTGGAACTCGATTGTATATACATCTGCTTAGGACGAATAAGTAATTTATTATTAACATTTTATATTTTAAGTAACAGTTCAAAAATTAATTGATTGAACGCGATTACAATTTTTATTTTGTAAAATATCTGGAGATATTATATGTGTTTAATACCCCGTGTAAGTTAGTTATGTACCTGCCACTACCGTTCCAAAATAACGTCTCTGTTTAAGGCAATCCATCAGTTGTCTCAGCTTGAGCTTTAATACTCTAGCTACGATGTCTGGTCTATCCTCAGCCTTCTGCCCCTTTATGCATCGTAACATACTGTCTATTTCTGGCCACTTCGGATCTGCAGTAAAAGTTATAAATAGGTGCGGATTACCAAACCACCTGCACTTTGCCATCTCGTCTTGATAATTTTGCTGCATATATCTTGGGCATCCCGTGAATGTTGCCGGTAGTATTATTCGGGTTCCAATTTTTGCCCCCACATAATCACCCTTGTTGATAGCGTCACAAATGTTGTTTAAAAGGTCACACCGTAGAGATGGTTGGTTATATCTTATGAACAATAGTCTTTCAGTTTCAATTGCACAATAACAATCGACAATGAATTCGTGTAGTAGTTTGCCTCCACGAAGCAAAGCAAACCCATCATTCACCCTTTGTTGCAGTCGATAAGCATAGTATTCTCGCATCGTTATATTTTTTCTTTTGCCTGGCTTTTTCTTCTGACTCACATCCTCGTAATACGGTAGCTCCAGATGGTAGCTATCCTCCCCATAACGAAACATAAGAGGGTATTGTAAAGCCATGAATGATGGATGTAGCTCATTTATTCTTTGCAACCCCTCTTGCCTGTGCTCAATGATGATATCCCTTCCGACACTCCCATCTACTGAATCACCCACAATGAGTGCAGCCACTTCTGACGCAGTCGGGCTGTTATATACTCTGTCTTTAATTGCCTTGTTGTCCCTGTGTCCGAGTATTCGGATTGATAGATTAATATTTTTGTCCTCTTTTATCCTTTGTTGTGCCATGCGGAATTTCTTTACTAATGGGTTGATCTCGTCTAGCATATCCTTTAAACCAGAGAGAATATCTTTGTCCAACTGGACCTTACTTGTGCAATATTTAAGTATATTCTTATCTTATACAGAGAAGGAGATGCTAATGTTTACTCAAGTGATGACTCGTCCTTTTTACAATCAGTTTGCGAGAATAGATGTGCGGTCGTTGCCCCTTTTTATTAGCATTGATTTCGTTTGTTGAATGTGGAAACGTTAGTCACTGAGTTTTCTTTCACTGGTTTTTTTTGGGCTTTAAGTCGTAGTGTCAAAACTCTATACGGCTAATAAAGGGTGTTGTGAGGTATTATTACCGAATAAACCTAACTATAGGTTACTTGAAGGATATTACATTTGTAGAACTTTACATAGGGTGTAACATAATAGGCAATCGTCTTGTTATCTTTTATGTCGTGTGTTTAGGGGGCAAAGTTGTGGGTTGTGGTTTTCCTTAGAGTTACAATTCATTACGACTAATAGGTGGTATTGTGCGGTATCATTCATTACACCTGTAGATTGTTTGAGGGATACTGAATTTGTAGAAAGTTGAACATGATGAGTCTGACTTTGAGTAAATGTAATAAATAGTAGAAAATATGTGCTCTATAGTTCGTGTCGTGTCGTTGAACTTGTGTACTTTCAGGCGTAACCATTGTAAAAGAGAACTGATTAATACGAAAGGTAATTGAGAAATGTTATATATCCCTAATAAGTAAAGTAGAATGCTATGATTATTGAATAAGTATGGCCTCTAAATATAAGTAGGCTTATTTTGCTAAAACATGAATAAATACTAAAAATTTGGTTGATGTAAACTAATTATTGCAGAATTATTTTTTTGTCTTGTTCTTTATAATTCAATCTACTCTCCCTTTCAATCTTGTACCTGCAGTTACAAAAACTAATGTAAGGACTTTAGTGAATTATAGATGCACAATAAAGTTGAGTATGGGTCACTGATACTGTACCTTACGATTTTTGCGGTTAAGCGCAACTGGTGAGGCGCTTGAATCATCTTCATCCGATGAGATATATTCAAGTTGTCGCTTGTGGATTTGGTTGCTTTAGTCCATCTTTTGTTCCTCAAGTAGGTTGTCGTCGAGAACTTTTATGACATCGAATGTTTGCTTCTTATTCTTTCTATTCTGGTGATTAAATTTGTCGATTTTTACTTTGAACACAAAAGTTTTATCTTCAAAATTACTTCGAAGTAGGCTTGGGATTAAATCATATTCGTCGGATGAGTCATTCTGTACCAAAAAGTAATATTTCTGAGTTGGTGAAATATCAAAGCAGTTTTCTTAAATAAGGGTCATCACGACATGTTTAAAAGGATGGACCTGTTCTGGATGTGAGTCAAATAATGTGTTTGCTTCTTGGCCTACGATCTTTTTAACTTCGTCGTTGAACATAGTAAAAATAGTAGCTCCAGTTTTGTCTTCAACTAATAACTCCAGACGATACCTACACAAATTCAGTAAATTAGCTAGTTATGCGATTAAGCGGTGGTATGGTCAGGCCAATTGTGATATATGCGTACTTACACTGTGCAGCAGGAGCTCACCCAAGGGGTCTTGATGATCCAACCACAAACAAGACAAGCTTGACCCCTCAGATGGAAGCTCGAGTTACAAGGTCCAAACAACAAGCTATGACAAGCCAAGATCCAGCCAGGCCAAGACACACCAATGAAGAAGACAGTCCAGGGTTCAACAACCCATGCCAAGCCCCAACACAACCCACATTACCCACACAAAACAGAAACAAAGCCATTCAGGCCCAGACAGACCATTTAACAAACCCTGCATCTAGGAGGTACACCAGGGCATCCCAACCACCCCCACTATGGCCTACCATCAAGACAACCCTCTAAGCTACAAGTTTGCCCAGGACAAACCATTTTGAAGTCTAGCAAAAACCCATGAAACAGACACCCCAAAGCTAGAGTCCAGTAAGCAGCATAGCAGAGGCAGTACATGTTCAGATGATGTTTTCTTTTGCCTAAGTCAACTTGTCTTCATCTAAGGCAGGTTTATCTACGTCCTCATAAGAGTGGAGAGTTCCAAGGAGCAACAAAACACCCAGAGCAAAGCACAAGACAACAAGAACAACAGAGTTCTATTTCAGGAAAAATACAAAAACTGCTTTATTGCTTTTTGCATCAGTCTGTTTGTGTCTCTTGTGTCTGTACTAGCTAGTTGTTAAACTCGTCCTCTTGTGAGGTTCTTAATTAGTGTCAGTAGAAGTAGTTTAGATCCTAAGCTGGCCCTTGGATGACTTATACATCCAATGGTTCACAAGATATCAGCCTCTCTATATAAGGAGGTCTTTGTATGTTGTTTCAGTTAGACTTTTATGAATGAATGAACTTTGAGAAATCCCTCAAATCTATCAAACTTGTGCTAAGAGCTGTAGTTTGAAACAAGCCTGATACATCTTCAAGGTGTTTGATCAGTGCCTTGTCTTGTGAGTCAAGTTATATCTGTGCTTTGCTGTGGTTAACTTGCTTGCTGTTGAGTCTAGTCTAGGGTGTTTGTGCTTTGCTGTAACACTTGAAAACTGTCTCTAAAACCAGTCTTTGAGTCCTTTCTCTTGTGCCTTGCTGTAGAGGAGTGTCTCTAAGTCATATCCCTTGAGTTTTCAGTTAAACAACTCACCCTCTCTAAAACAACATCCATTTGTTACTTGACATTGTTCTCAGTTTGAGTCAAGCTAATCAAGTTCCTTAAAACTTGTGAACCTTAGTAGTTTACACTCCAAATTGGTTATCAGAGCTTTGGTTGAGAGTCTTAGTGAGTTCATTTTCCCTAACTACATTTAAAAACACAAAAATAGCCCAATGAGTGAAGAGAGACTAGCAGGAGTAGAAGCAAGGATGGAGGATCTGGCTGGGATTGTAACCACCCTAACCAGAACCTTGGACCAGGTTATAGGCAACCATTTGCTTGCTGGAGGAAGAGGTAGAGGACGTGGAAGAGGCCAAGGAGGAGGCAGAGGAAGGCCACCTGATGATGAAGAGTATCCAGACTCAGATGACTCAACAAGAAGCAGAGCTTCCATCCACAGGAACACAGACAAGCATCTTAAGGTAGATATCCCTGAGTTTTCTGGTAGTCTTAATCCTGATGACTTGTTAGAATGGCTAAGAGAAGTAGAAAGGATCTTTGAGTACAAAGGATACAATGATTCTAAGTCTTTTAAAGTAGCCATCCTTAAACTGAAAGGGTATGCTTCCCTTTGGTATGAAACTATGAAAGGGTTAAGGGCTAGGGAAGGTAAAGAACCCATCAAGTCTTGGACTAAACTGAAAAAGAAACTGTTAGACAAATTTGTTGCTAAGGATTACACCCAGGATCTGTTTATCAAGTTGTCTAAGTTGAAACAAGGAGACAAACCTGTTGAATCTTATCTGAGGGAGTTTGAACAACTCACCTTACAGTGTGATATAAATGAGAAACCTGAGCAAAGGATTGCTAGGTACTTAGAGGGTCTAGATAAGAACATTGCTAACAAGGTTAGGATGCAACCTCTGTGGTCATTTGATGATGTTGTCAACTTATCTCTGAGAATTGAGAAGATAGGGAAGACTAAGCCTGCTACACCAAAACCTGTTAGGCCTTTTCAAACCAGACCTTATAGTGGGTTTAGAGCCATGGATACCCCTAAGACAGCACCCCCACCTACCTTAGACAAGGGTAAGGGCATCATGGGTCAAAAGCCAAGCACTTCATTGACTGAGAACAGAATTAGGTGCTTCCAATGTCAAGGCTATGGACATTTCAGGAAGGATTGCCCTTCTAAGAAGACCTTAACTATAATGGAAGTTGAGGCTTGGGAGAAAGAGGGTCTAGTTGAGTATGAGAGGGATGAGCCTGAGGTTGAAGAAGTGGTGAGTGAGGAAGAAGAGTCTAGTCAGGAGGCAATAGTGGCACTCCCTGACACAGGCCACAGCTTAGTCCTATGGAGAGTAATGCATTCACAACAGATACCTTTGGAGGAGGATCAAAGGTCCCTCATTTTCAGGAGCAGATGTACCATACAAGGGAGGGTTTGTAACCTTATTATAGATGGAGGTAGTTGTACCAATGTGGCTTCTGTTACTATGGTTGATAAGCTGAAGTTGAGCACTCAAGATCACCCTCACCCCTATAAGTTGAGATGGCTGAGTAAGGGAGCAGAGGTTAAGGTGGATAAGCAATGCATGGTCCCTTTCTCCATTGGAAGTGTGTACAAGGATGAAGTATTGTGTGATGTGGTTCCAATGGATGCCTGTCACTTGCTATTAGGAAGGCCATGGGAGTTTGATAAAAGCTCCATACACCAAGGAAGAAGCAATACCTATTCTTTCAAGCATGGGAGCAGGAAGGTGACATTAGCCCCCTTGCCACCACATCAGAAGAGCTATGGAAGTCCAAGTATGGCTGAAGACTTTAGTGGAGTTGTATTTCTATCTGAGTCAGCAATGGTCAAGGAGTGTAGTGAGGAGCAACCTATAGTAATGCTGCTATCAAAAGAAGTTCAGGAAGAGGAGTCTAAGGTGATCCCTGCAGATGTTAAGCCCCTCATTGATCAGTTCAAGGAAGTGTTTCCAGAGGAACTTCCTGATGGCTTACCCCCTTTGAGAGGGATTGAACACCAAATAGACCTTGTGCCAGGGTCTGTACTACCTAATAGACCAGCATATAGGTGTGATCCCAAGGCTACACAAGAGCTGCAGAAACAAGTTGGAGAGTTGATGAGTAAAGGGTTTGTTAGGGAATCTTTAAGTCCATGTGCTGTGCCTGCATTGTTGGTTCCTAAGAAGGATGGGACTTGGAGGATGTGCATAGATAGCAGGGCTATCAACAACATCACAGTCAAGTATAGGTTCCCTATACCTAGGCTTGATGACATGTTGGATGAGCTGAGTGGCTCAAGGTTCTTTTCTAAGATTGATTTGAGGCAAGGTTACCATCAATTGAGGATCAGAGAAGGAGATGAGTGGAAGACAGCCTTCAAAACAAAGCATGGCCTTTATGAGTGGCTTGTCATGCCCTTTGGCCTGTCAAATGCCCCAAGTACCTTCATGAGATTGATGACAGAAGTGCTTAGGCCTTGCCTAGGGAGATTTGTGGTGGTATACTTTGATGATATCCTCATCTACAGCAAGAGCAAGGATGATCATTTGAGGCATCTTGAGGCTGTGTTTGAAATACTTAAGGAGAGTAAACTCTTTGGGAAGCTTGAGAAATGCACCTTCATGACTGAGGAAGTCAAGTTTCTAGGATATGTGGTATCTGGTAGGGGCATTTCAGTTGATCAAGACAAGATCATTGCAGTACAGTCTTGGCCTATCCCTAAGAACATTACAGAAGTAAGAGGGTTTCATGGCCTAGCCTCTTTCTATAGGAGGTTCATTAAAAACTTTAGCACTATTGCAGCACCCCTCACTGAATGTATGAAGAGAGGAGAGTTCACTTGGACTGAGAATGCCTTGCAGGCTTTCAAACACATGAAGAAGCTTTTGTGCAGTGCACCTATCCTCAGGTTGCCAAACTTTGATTGCCTATTTGAGGTTGAGTGTGATGCAAGTGGAGTGGGAATTGGAGCTGTCCTCATCCAAGAGAAGAAACCTGTAGCCTACTTTAGTGAAAAGCTAAGTGGTGCCAAGCTGAACTATTCTACATATGATAAAGAGTTCTATGCTCTTGTCAGAGCTCTAAGACATTGGAGTCATTACCTGAAGCCCAAGCCTTTTGTCCTACACTCTGATCATGAGGCATTGAAGTACATAGGAGGTCAACATAAGCTCAGTCATAGGCATGCTAAGTGGGTGGAGTTCCTCCAGTCATTCACCTTTTCTAGCAAATACAAAGAGGGCAAACAAAATGTGGTGGCTGATGCATTGTCTAGGAGGTACACTCTGCTATCAACCATGGAGCAAAGGGTTCTTGGCTTTGAGTTCATGAAGGATATGTATCAGGAAGATCCAGACTTTGCAGAAGATTGGTTAGCACAGAAAGAGGGAACAAGGACCATTGATTCACCCTACACTCTGCAAAATGGATTCTTGTTCAAAGGAAACAAGCTGTGTGTTCCCAGAGGATCTTATAGGAGTCTATTGATCAAGGAGGTACATGGAAGTGGCCTTGGAGGACACTTTGGGGTTCAGAAAACTGTGGACATACTACAGGATCAATTCTACTGGCCTAAGATGATGGGAGAAGTCCAAATAGTGCTCAGAAGGTGTGGAGTTTGTCAAAAGGCCAAGAGTTCTTTCCAAGCAGGACCTTACACTCCCCTACCAGTCCCATGTAGGCCTTGGGAGGATGTAAGTATGGATTTCATAATGGCATTACCTAGGACAGCAAGAGGGAAGGATTCTATCATGGTGGTTGTGGATAGGTTCAGTAAGATGGCACATTTCATTGCTTGCAAGAAGACTGAGGATGCTGTGAGTGTAGCAGAGCTATACCTTGATGAGGTGGTGAGGTTACATGGAGTCCCAAGGACCATTGTGTTTGACAGAGACACAAAGTTTATGAGCCATTTCTGGAGAACATTGTGGAAACTGCTTAACACTAGGTTGTTGTTTAGTACCTCCCATCACCCTCAAACTGATGGCCAAACTGAGGTGACTAACAAGACCTTGGGAAGAATCTTGAGGTGTATAGTCAGCAAATCTCTCAAGGATTGGGACTTGAAGTTGGCTCAAGCAGAGTTCTCTTTCAATAGAGCTCCATCAGCAGCCACAGGCCACTCCCCCTTTGAAGTGGTCTATGGTACTAACCCCTTAATGCCTTTGAGTTTGTCTAATGTGTGCAGGTCAGAGATCCACTATGATGCCAAGAAGAGGGTGGAACAAATGCTAAAACTCCATGAATCAGTCAGAAAACAAATTGAGAAAGCTAATGATCTATACAAGAAGAATGCCAAGGTTCCTAAGACCAAGAAAGACTTTGCACCAGGAGACCTAGTATGGATCAACCTAAGGAAAGAAAGGTTCCCTTCCAAGAGAAAGAACAAGCTAGAGCCCAGAGCAGATGGTCCTTTTCAAGTCATAGAGAAGATAGGTCCTAATGCCTACAAAATTGATCTACCAGGAGAGTATGCAGTCCATGGAACATTCAATGTGGGAGATCTTAGTCCCTTCTATGAAGACTCTGAGGGGGAGGAAGACACAGGCTTGAGGTCAAGCCCTTTTCAACCTGGGGAGGCTGCAGCAGGAGCTCACCCAAGGGGTCTTGATGATCAAACCACAAACAAGACAAGCTTGACCCCTCAGATGGAAGCTCGAGTTACAAGGTCCAAACAACAAGCTATGACAAGCCAAGATCAAGCCAGGCCAAGCCACACCAATGAAGAAGACAGTCCAGGGTTCAACAACCCATGCCAAGCCCCAACACAACCCACATTACCCACACAAAACAGAAACAAAGCCATTCAGGCCCAGACAGACCATTTAACAAACCCTGCATCTAGGAGGTACACCAGGGCATCCCAACCACCCCCCACTATGGCCTACCATCAAGACAACCCTCTAAGCTACAAGTTTGCCCAGGACAAACCATTTTGAAGTCTAGCAAAAACCCATGAAACAGACACCCCAAAGCTAGAGTCCAGTAAGCAGCATAGCAGAGGCAGTACATGTTCAGATGATGTTTTCTTTTGCCTAAGTCAACTTGTCTTCATCTAAGGCAGGTTTATCTACGTCCTCATAAGAGTGGAGAGTTCCAAGGAGCAACAAAACACCCAGAGCAAAGCACAAGACAACAAGAACAACAGAGTTCTATTTCAGGAAAAATACAAAAACTGCTTTATTGCTTTTTGCATCAGTCTGTTTGTGTCTCTTGTGTCTGTACTAGCTAGTTGTTAAACTCGTCCTCTTGTGAGGTTCTTAATTAGTGTCAGTAGAAGTAGTTTAGATCCTAAGATGGCCCTTGGATGACTTATACATCCAATGGTTCACAAGATATCACCCTCTCTATATAAGAAGGTCTTTGTATGTTGTTTCAGTTAGACTTTTATGAATGAATGAACTTTGAGAAATCCCTCAAATCTATCAAACTTGTGTTAAGAGCTGTAGTTTGAAAACAAGCCTGATACATCTTCAAGGTGTTTGATCAATGCCTTGTCTTGTGAGTCAAGTTATATCTGTGCTTTGCTGTGGTTAACTTGCTTGCTGTTGAGCTTAGTCTAGGGTGTTTGTGCTTTGCTGTAACACTTGAAAACTGTCTCTAAAACCAGTCTTTGAGTCCTCTCTCTTGTGCCTTGCTGTAGAAGAGTGTCTCTAAGTCATATTCCCTGAGTTTCCAGTTAAACAACTCACCCTCTCTAAGACAGCATCCATTTGTTACTTGACATTGTTCTCAGTTTGAGTTAAGCTAATCAAGTTCCTTAAAACTTGTGAGTCTTAGTAGTTTACACTCCACACTGTCAGTGGGTTTTCTACAGGTTTGTTGCAATAGTCGCAGAAGAAACCTTTGGGAAGAGTCTTGGGCTTCTTGTTACATTCAGGACATGAAGGATTGTACCAAGGTGATTCTCCCATAACCTCATTTACTGTAGCTTGACAGTAGCAGATTTCATTTTGCACATAAATTGTTTGGTTATTTTTTTGGCCCCAAGTGAATGAATTAGAAATGAGGTAAGGTCCAATGAAACTGAGTAAAAACACGTAGGTAAATGATAAGATACTTTCTCGTATGGTAAGGTGCAATGACTGATAATTGTTGAGATATCGTTCCTGACTATGTCCCTGATTTGGCTTGAAACTCTAGTCACAAATATTTCTTCCTTATTTTCCCTATAAAAACTCGAATATTATAGGCCAATATGTAGAACTTAAATTATCCTAACTATTAAGTCAGTCACATTGTTAAAAATTTCTTTACCTTAATAGATTTCTTAGGTCTTTGACTTCTGGAACATCTTGATTAATATAAACCTTGCTTGATGAGGAAGTATCAAGCCTCATATTAGCTTTCCATGTATCATATCGTGCATTGAATAAGAATACGGTCATAGATGATGTTATATGGATCATAAGAATAATAGCATTAAGGTATATGGAAAATAGCTTACCTGGATTGTAGCCTTTTACTAAAGTAGAGGTCACTATTACGATGACGTTGCACTGACCACTGTATTTTATAATTTCATCATTGTAATCAAGGCTAAACTGTCTCCATAACTTCAATTTGATAATATTATTACTGCATAAACCAGTGTAGTAAAGGATTATTTCTTTGTACAACACAAGATACAACAGTGCTCAGTTTGAGAATTTACTACCTCTTGTCTCGGATTTCAAGAGAGGTTGCATCTTTCTCCAAAGATTCGTTCACTAAGACTCCGTATACATCTTTTAAAAACAGAACATTTTACATTAATAAAGAGTAGCCACATGAAAGTGAAATTACTAGTTCAGGGTATGCTAAGAGGCACCTGTAAGAACTTTCGGTTTGAGTCGGCGCTAGTGTAATGTGTTGAATAATACAAAGTCAAACTTGTGTCTTGGAATTATGGAGCCTTCTGATGTAATATTTCTAATAGTAGTGTTAAACTGAAACTTTAGCATAATCTTGCTGTCACTAACAACCCGATATGGGGATTTGTTCGGTCCCATAGCAAAGTTTTTTATTACATAAACATCTCCCTCACTAAGCTTTGATCGAAATTTTCCAATGTTAGAGTCACCATATATTGTGGCATGAACGTAATCTCCCTGGTAACGTATATAATTATGGGTAATTAGTAAATACTGACGCTACGGTTGTAACACCCGCAAATGTACCCTATTTGTAATTTAAAAATATTATACGGATACTTTTTAGCGAAATTTAGTTTTAGTTTAGAATTAAATTTTCCGTGTCTAATTTAGAATTTGCGAGTTCGTATTTGGACTTTACGCGAGTTTCCGAGTAAGTTACGTCTTAAGAAGTTTTTGGGCTTTTTCTCATGTTTTCCACTTACTCCTTCATATACTCCCTCACAACCCTAACTCCCTCATTCAATCTTCTTCTTCTTCCTCACCAAGAAATCACCAAAACCTAGCCTCCATATTTGATCCATCTTAGAATCGTCACTACTCTTTCATTTCTCGCTCAAATTCACTAAGGTTCATCTTATTCGTTCCCTCTCATCTTCCTCTATCCGTATTGGTAATAAAATTACCGTCTTTCTCGCTTTTCAATTTATCCGTCTTTCTCAAAGGTGAATTATATTCATCTTTTGTCGTCTTTGTTTAGGTGGAGACCTTCAAGAACCCGATAAGGATTTCTATCTAGTGGAGGAAGACTTAGAAATCGATTAAAGACGCATAAAGGTAACGGTGAAGGGTTACTCGATAGCATTTACGTGTTTTATGTGTTTTCTATGTTAGTAATCGTATTTAGAATAGGATTAGTAACCATAGGAATTGTGTTGTTGATGATGGTTGTTGTTAGTTGATAATTGATATGAAAATTGATGATTTGTGATGATAGATGATGTTGTATTATGCCTTAGTGAAAATTGTGAAATTCGTGTATTTTGTGCTCGAAAATGAATGCTGGCAGCGTCGTGGGACGCTGGCAGCGTCGTCCGGCGCTGGCAGCGTTACTTGCTGTTAGTTTCCCAAAGTCGACTGCAGTTTTCCTGCACTGACCCCTTTTTGTAAAATGATCATATCTCCTTAGTTACTTGCTTGTTTTGATCTTGTGACATCCCGTTGGAACCGTAAGAGGATAAGATATCACATCCATTTAGAATTTCTGCATTTAGATGTCTAGAACTCTAGTTATGCCCGTTTGAAGTGGACCCTTGTTCTTGTTGGTTTCCAAAGACGTTGTTTTGGAGAGGGGATCTATGTTTCTTAATTATTATTCTTCATAAACTTGTTCTAATGCTTATGTATCATGTATTGATTCATTTTTATCATAGTTAAGTTTATATAATTCCCTATTCTCATGTTTTGTGACGGTTTTTGGTATGTTCCACTTTGAGTCGGTTTTTACAAATGTTACGGTTTGAGCACTAATTTTCTATGTGCTTTGTACTCTCATTCCCTTGGCTACCTCCACGTTTGTAAGGCTGGAATGTCGGAACGGGGATGTATCCTTACTGCTTAATTGCATGTGTTAGTGGGCATACGACGACGTTGTTGGGAGGCAAACGCTTTGCGTTGATCGACCCGGCCGTCAAATGTTGTGTACTTGCGAGGTGGTGTTATTTGCATGTAGCGTACCGCTTGTTATGAGGCTTGTGCTCTTTTCCGCCTCTTTCGTGAATTGATCTACCGAATTTGGGGTACTCGGCGTCATGTGTAAGACCGAGTCTTGGATGCGAAACGTTTATTGCATGTCGAACAGGAAAATGTGATTTCGGGATTCTGGCCAGATTTAGACTAGGACCGTATTATTATTGTCGTCCTACCGGAGG
>JAIUZE010015866.1:0-11735 GCA_022085475.1 Heliosperma pusillum | reverse complement strand
GAAACACCTCCAGACGTTATTTAGCTTGTTTGCTAATCACTTTGACATTGATAACATTTTGAGAGACTTCATCTCTTTGTTGTATTTCATACTTTGGTTTGTAATATTTGACACTCCTCGTATTTTCTATTGCATGTAAAATGTTTAAAAACACCGTATTTCCGCTTATTAAATCACATGCTTGTATGTTTTATTTCCGCATTCGCGAGGGTTGTCACAGTTGGTATCAGAGCTTTAACGCTCCCGACGCCCACACGTGAACCCTAAACTTAAATTACTTGAACTTGAAATAAACAATGAGAGATGGGTAGACTTAAGGACCTAAGGTGGTAGTCTTTGGTGTACTTGATGTTTGTTAGGTTCTAACTTGTTTGTTGATTGTGTTGAGTGATGTTATGTTTTGTGTTGAGTGATGTTATGTTGTTTGTATCTACCGTCTTGAGGTGGATCATGTGTTATCTAGAAGAAGTATCCTCTACCGAAGATTGAAGATTGACAAGTCTAATTGAAGTGTATTTCTTCCTCATCGATGTTTTCTCTCGTCCTTAATGTATCATGCTCTCTTCCTTCTATGTAGGTGCTTCTTTCTCTTCCAACTTGGTTGCCTCTTGGAAATTACTCTTGATAGTTTCCTCCATCTTACCATTAGTACCCTCAACTTCCTCATGTAACATTTTTATGGATGTCATACCCATTTGTTTGTGGTATATTATACTTGGTCGGAAGAACTTTGAACTTTGTGGAATATTAGTGTTTGTTAGAATGAATTTGTGATTTGAGGAAAATGGTGTAGATCTAAATTCACCCTATAGTGGTGATTGGTTGGATCTCTAAGAAATGGTGGTAAGATAAGTTCGATGATTTTAATGCTAAATGCTTGCCATGACTCATGTGTGAATAGTTCATGATATTCGATGGTGTAAGGTTGAATGAGTTGGCTATGACTTCTGAACTCATTAGTAATTTAGTCTTTTGGACTTAGAAGTTTAGTATTGTTTTGAAGACCATGCTTATGATAGGTCTAATTGGTGTAGATAAGAAGTTTGAATGATGCCTTGAGTTGTAAAATGCTTTTGAGATTAAGTGACGTCTTGTGTTTCCTATTGTGTGTTTGTGAGTATAGGCTTGGTGGAAAAGCTTTTGGCTATAGTTCTTGGATTTAAAGATATAAGCTTATCTTATGGTATCGGAGACTCGTTTGAAGTAGTAAGGTTTCGGTAAGTTGAACCATATTACTTGAGGATTATAGATATGAGCGAGATTCGATGATGTGAGCTACGATGGAAATACCTTGGGACGTTAATGATGATGTTTGACTTGAGGTTGTACTTTGTTAATAATGAACTCGTGGGCTATATGAGTTGAAAATGACCGAGTATAAGGGAGTATTTGTTAGTCCTTCAGTTAAAGAAACCTTTTAGGTTGTGTTGAATAATTGAGCTAAAGGAATGTTACTATGCTTGAGTAGCAATTCCGCATTTGGGAATCCGTGTGATATGAAAGGATGGATGAATTGGGTTGTAGTCGATTTGTCGAATTTAGGCGTACCCTACTTTGATGATTTGTGGTACCTTGGTCCCTTGTTTGACCTTTATTATCGGGATGACTTGCTTTGCTATCACCCTAGGTTTGAAACGATAAATTTTGTGGATTAAACCTTAAACCTTTACTCGTGCCATTGTCCATTTTCATTTCCATTCTTGAATGTTTTTGTCAAGATTGATCTTTGAGAAATCGCATACTCGTATCTTCTTTCTTACTCGGATAGCTTCATAACTCTACTATTTGCTTTGTCTCTTCCTTGACCTCGTTATTTTCAGCGCCCCTCTCTTGTAATCTCGTGCCTTATTTATTCCCGTGTTCTCCTTGAGATTCCTTATCTTTTTCTATTTTGTTGCTCCTTCATCTTTTCTCTAGTGGATTGGATATTCCGTTTGTAAGGCTCAAAGAATACGCGTGATGTAATTTGGGATTCTTTAGCTAGAATATGTGTCCTTGGATTGAGAAAATTTCATGTTATAATTCATCATGGGAAATAGGACTTAAGCTCTAGGATGAATCCTAATAGTGATAATGTATCCTCTCTTAGTGGTTTTAGATTTGGAGCTTGGTATTGTAGTGTCATTTTGAGAATTGAGTTGATCATGATAATAGTTCGTTGTTGTTGGGTATTATAACAGTTGCTTGGTATGTCATTTGGGAATTGGATGTCTCTAATTGGTGGATTCTAAAGAGACTTTGATTTCGGGTAATTAAGCCGGTACCCAAGGTTTGAGGAGTATTGCCGTAAATGAAAATCGATTCATATTGAGTTTTAGATGAACTAGATGATTTGAATGGTTGTCTGATTGCCAAGTAATTGGCCATTTGTGGTTTGGAGTTAGTAATTATCTTTTATTCTTAAGGAATCATAGTTCGAGATTGAGAAATGTTCGTTGCAAGCTTTTGATAGTGAGTGCTCAGTTGTTATGGATTATAGAGATAGAATGGTGGACCCATTTATCTTGAGAATTAGTAACCACCATAGTTTGCTAATGTGACTATTTATATTTGAGGCTTCGAGCGTAGTAATGATCGAATTAAGGATGTTATGGCGTATTAAAGAATCTTTATAACCGATAATGGATTGTGGATTTGCCCTTGTCGTGAGACCTTGGATGAGGCTAGTTGGATCTTAAATAATTATGTTTGTTGCTTTGATTGTATTTTGACTTTCGAGGACGATAAAGTTCATTGTAAATTTAGGATAATGAATTTGAAGTAAATTGAATCAAGGGATTTTCATGGTAAGTCTCCTTTTACTTGAGGTTGTTAGCGATCATGTTTCCCTAGAGATAAATATTTAGTTGGGGGTTTCTAGTAAGAGTTTTGATGAAACTAAGAATATTAGAGTACGTAATAAATCCTACATGTGGATTGTTAGTTGTGGAGTCTACCGTGCCGATGGACTTTAGTGGATACTAAATGGATCTGAATAATTAGGTTATTGGCTTGAAATCTCGTGATTATGGAATATTATTGTAGGAATTCTGATGATTGAAATTGATGAGTTGCAAATTGGGTAAATTGCATTCTCTTGAGGATTTGGTTTATTAGTAGAGTTAGTGATGTCGAATTCTTGTAGATCTTCTTGCCGACTTTATCTTGATCTTCCTATCCCAAAGAGTTCGATTTATTTCATTTTTGCGGGTTTTGTATATATTTTGTTACCCTGAATTGTGTGTGAGATGTGCGAGTCGCTCTATGTACGTGTAATGTCCTGTTATTTTGATTTTATCTTTGATAAAACCTTCAAATTTCCATATTGTATTTCTAATTTAACTTTTCAAAGAAGTCTAAAGATGGATTGTGTACCCTCTTTTTGGAGAAAATGGATTTCTTTTGCTTTTATATTTTGATTTTGCGTTTAGTTGGATGTTGGACTTATTATTGGAGACGTCTGGTGACTAGTCCTGCACTTACTAACGTTTGTTTTGATTTTCGATTTCACTATTTCGACATTGCTTTGATTTGGATAATTAGAGTTCTCGTTCGCGACGGGCACTCTTGAGATCCGTAAGTAAAGTTTCACGCTTATGAAAATTCTCCTTAAACCGTTTTCGAGAAGAACCTCGTTTCATAAATATTACCCCTTATAAAAGTTTTCGTATTAATTTAAAAAAAAAAAAAAAAAAACTGATTCTTGTCCCTGATACTTTTGTTTTCTAATCTCAAGTTTCGAGTACGAAACTTTTTAAAAGGTGGGTTGATTGTAACACTCGCAAATGTACCCTATTTGTAGTTTAAAAATATTATACGGATACTTTTCAGCGAAATTTAGTTTTAGTTTAGAATTAAATTTTCCGTGTCTAATTTAGAATTTCCGAGTTCGTATTTGGACTTTACGCGAGTTTCCGAGTAAATTACGTCTTAAGACGTTTTTGGGCTTTTTCTCATGTTTTCCACTTACTCATTCATATACTCCCTCACAACCCTAACTCCCTCATTCAATCTTCTTCTTCTTCCTCACCAAGAAATCACCAAAACCTACCCTCCATATTCGATCCATCTTAGAATCGTCACTACTCTTTCATTTCTTGCTCAAATTCACTAAGGTTCGTCTTATTCGTTCCCTCTCATCTTCCTCTATCCGTATTGGTAATAAAATTAGCGTCTTTCTCGCTTTTCAATTTATCCGTCTTTCTTAAAGGTGAATTATATTCATCTTTTGTCGTCTTTGTTTAGGTGGAGACCTTCAAGAACCCGATGAGGATTTCTATCTAGTGGAGGAAGACTTAGAAATCGATTAAAGACGCATAAAGGTAACGGTGAAGGGTTACTCGATATCATTTACGTGTTTTATGTGTTTTCTATGTTAGTAATCGTATTTAGAATAGGATTAGTAACCATAGGAATTGTGTTGTTGATGATGGTTGTTGTTAGTTGATAATTGATTTGAAAATTGATGATTTGTGATGATAGATGATGTTGTGTTATGCCTTAGTGAAAATTGTGAAATTCGTGAATTTCGTGCCCGAGAATGAATGTTGGCAGCGTCGTCCGGCGCTGGCAGCGTTACTTGCTGCCAGTTTCCCAAAGTCGACTGCAGTTTTCCAGCACTGACCCCTTTTCGTAAAATGATCATATCTCCTTCGTTACTTGCTTGTTTTGAGCTTGTAACATCCCGTTGGAACCTTAAGAAGATATGCTATCACCTCCACTTAGAATTTCTGCATTTGGATGTCTAGAACTCCAGTTATGACCGTTTGAAGTGGATCCTTGTTCTTGTTGGTTTCCAAAGACGTTGTTTTGGAGAGGGGATCTATGTTTCTTAATTATTATGCTTCATAAACTTGTTCTAATGCTTATGTATCATGTATTGATTCATTTTTATCATAGTTAAATTTATATAATTCCTTATTCTCATGTTTTGTGACGGTTTTTGGTATGTCCCACTTTGAGTCGGTTTTTACAAATGTTACGGTTTGAGCACTAATTTTCTATGTGCTTTGTACTCTCATTCCCTTGGCTACCTCCACGTTTGTAAGGCTGGAATGTTGGAACGGGGATGTATCCTTACTGCTTAATTGCATGTGTCAGTGGGCATACGACGACATTGTTTGGAGGCGAACGCTTTGCGTTGATCGACCAGGCCGTCAAATGTTGTGTACTTGCGAGGTGGTGTCATTTGCATGTAGTGTACCGCTTGTTATGAGGCTTGTGCTCTTTTCCGCCTCTTTCGTGAATGTCGACCGAATTTGGGGTACTCGGCGTCTTTGATTGACCGAGTCTTGGATGCGAAATGTTTATCGCATGTCGAACCGGAAAATGTGATTTCGGAGTCTGTCCAGATTTAGACTAGGACCGTATTATTATCGTCGTTCTACCGGAGGAATTAGTCCACATATACGAAATGAATTGAATCGTGTATGCGTTCAGGGAAATGTTTATCTCGTGGATGCCTTTTAATCATACTTGCCATGTACACGGTGCTAGTGCGTTTCATTTACCGTGAGAGATGTCGTCAATGTATTGGTATGTTTGGATGGATGACTACATGACTGATTATTCGTGATCATTGGATGACTTGACATGGTTTGTTTGTCGAGTCTCAATCTTATCAAACTTATACCGCTAACGGTGAGATGCAAGCCCTAGTGAGCGTAATCGGTTGCCTAAGAGTGTCTTCCCTGAGTCTATCTATAACATGATGGTTACGGATTGTACTTCATATGCTCTTATCATTATATATTGAATTGCCTATCTATCCTTATCGTATTTCACATGTCTATCTATATATGCATGCTTCTACTTTTGTGTTTCCTTTTATGTACGTTTAATGTGATATGGCTGGGAGAACCCGGAGTTACTCCCCACTGATTGTGGCGTTCATGTTTTTCATGGATGAACAGGTTGCTTGATTGGATGGCATTTTGCTTGGTATTTTGGGTTCGGGTGTGAGCTAGCCGGCGTTGTCCCTGGATGAAACACCTCTAGACGTTATTTAGCTAGTTTGCTAATCACTTTGACATTGATAACATTTTGAGAGATTTCGTCTCTTTGTTGTATTTCATAATTTGGTTTGTAATATTTGACACTTCTCGTATTTTCTATTGCATGTAAAAAGTTTTAAAAACACCGTATTTCCGCTTATTAAATCATATGCTTGTATGTTTTATTTCCGCATTTGCGAGGGTTGTCACAACGGTAGATAGAAATATGTAATATATTAAAAACAGTTGAAAGATTCTTCTAACATACCTCTTCGTCGATAAGGACCATATCTATGTAGATTGTTTGACTGTTTTTTTCCAGAGGATTTATTACTTCCCATAGTCGAGAAACACGAACCTTGATTTGTCCAGTTGTCTTGCTTTCGTTTAGCTCGTTGATGGTTACATAAGAACTGAAAAAGATAATACAGAACAGTTTGAATAAAATGCTGTTAAAGAATAAATAATAATGTGAAAGGAGATATTTGAACAAAGTATACCTGGATTTGGATAATGCCATTATTGCAACTAATTATGAAAAAGGTTTATGTAATATGGAATTGATAGATTGTGTGAGGATTCTGAAATACAAAGGCGCATGATTTATAGCATATGTAGTCCTAATATCAATCATATTCTATATTCTACAGGATACTGGAACCTGAAGACTTCATATGGTACTTGCATATGGTACATGATGGAGTTTAAATGGGATTCTATGTAGTTCTATATTGCTTATTTTATTAGAGAGATGATATTTTTTTTTATTATATTATTATTTGGCTGATTAGGTTGTTGTACAGGTTTTTTTGGTTTTCGGTTTAAGATAGAATTGTTTTTATATATCATTATTTATTAAGCTGAGGTGTTTTGCCAATAGTGGAGACTCTGTAATCGCTCGAAAAAAGCTTCCTTTAATAATATAGATAGATATAAATTGACTATACATGAGCAAATGGCTAACCTAATAAAATATAGTAACCGTAATATATCTCTAAAGAATAGGAAACAAAATCAACCTAATATAATATACAATATTTACGTCTACTATTATGATCACAATAAGATACTAGAATATCTTAAGATAATATTCTCAATATTCCTCGCAAGACGGACGGCGGAACGGAAAGTCTGACCTTGATGCTTAATTGATTGAAGTGGGACCCATGAAGTGATGATATGTAGGGTCAGAAGTTGAATGGAGACATGATGCTGTGGAGGTCGACGTATGCGCGGCGTCTAGGGGTGATAATGAGACGAGACAGATCGCGAGCAACTCGAGATCGGCTCGGTCAAAGCTCGGGCTCGGCTCGAGAGGTTAACGAGCCAAGCCGAGCAAACGCTGGCTCGGCTCGAAAAGCTCGCGAGCAGCTTGAACTTGTGTGTTTAGAAAAGATATTGCTCATATTTTATAAAAATATTTTATCATGACTATATCTCTTTATCACATATACCAAATGTCTCTCTTATGCGCGGTGTGCCGGCGTCGAGGTTTGGAGGTGACTGTCCTTCGTTCGTTGGAGGAGCATGATTGAGAGACTGGGGGGAGTGGGCTTAGTAGTGAGCCTGAAGTCAGTATTACGGTGTAGATGAAGGGCGACTGTGGATTTGAATGGTGCTAGCAGGTAAGAAACTAACCAGTAGAAGTCGAAATATTTGGGTTGTGCGCATATCTAGTGGTGCAAGGTGTTAATGTGTGGGGCTTGTCGGTAGCGTGATGAGAAGGAGATGAGAGCACAAGGGCAGTAGTGGTGCGTGAGTTGAATCAATAGAGTTGTGGAGTTTAAGCTTCAAAGTCGGTACAATAATGGTGATAAAGGCTTTGAATACAGTTGATGGCAATACGCATCGGTTGAGGAGGTGGACCAGGTGAAGTTGGTGGTGAAGGATGATGGTAGTAAAGGAAGGTTTGTTTTTGTTTGTTTAAATAATGAAGGTGAGGCTGTAGAACAAGTGATAGCAGAGTACCATAAAGATTGTATGGTTGTTCGTCCAGCAAGATTGAAGGTTTGAAGAGATGCAAGGAGTTTAAAAAAAATTGTATGGTGGGTAGGAAAAAAATATACGTGGGTTTCGAGAAGTAAGGCTTAGGATGGTTACTTATTTTGGGTTGTGATACCATCGATACTAAGATGGTGGTTGCCATAATGACAATATATGGTGCTGGAAAAAAATAGTGGCCAAGAGGGTTTTGCCTGAATTTTAGTGGTGGTCGAGTGGGTGATGGCTAAATTTCGGTAGTAACCGAAATGGTAGGTTTGATAGTTTGATGCAATTCTAAAGAGGTGGAAGAAGGGTGGTGGGTGGTTGCAGCGGAAGAGGATCAACTCTTATGGCGTTAGCCTTTATCAAGAGCACGAGGCTCTGATACCAGATTGGAGTTTATAGATAAAAGGTTTTATTAGAATTGCATGAATTACAAAGAGCACAATCTATGGTTTATATACTAATTACATATGAGCAAATGACTAACCTAATATAATACAATATAGTCGCCGTAATATATCTCTAAACAATAGGAAACAAAATCAACCTAATATAATATACAATATTTATGTCTACTATTATGATCACAATAAGATATTATACTAGAATTTCTTTAGAAAATATTCTCAATAGTTTGTCAGTCACACAAGGCGTAATTTAGAGCAATCATGTCATTATGGTTCATAATAGATTGTGAAAGAGATAGACTATGAAATTTATAGTAACAAAAAATGTCAATTTTTACGAAGCATTGAGTACAAATGTATAATTAAATGGTGAATTGGTTGCTTTGCAGATTAAATACTTAAGAATTGGCTTGATTCCAATGTCAATGAATTGGTGAAGTGGGGGATAGTTGTTGGACTAGGTGTCCTCCACAATATTGCGTCTACATAATAAATCTCATTAAGGAATATATTCGGGATATTTATTGGTTAATTAGTCAGTTGATCAACGTATATCGGTAACGGTTGGCGAACTAGAGTTTGATGTTACTGTCGTATGACGGCAGTGATCAACTGATCCCTTTCGGTCACACCTAAAGGAACGAGCCTCAAATAGAGAACTAATTATTTGTATAAGATATAGTTTAATTAGTCCCTTGAATAAATGACTAAAAGTTAGTCGATTGAGTTTTAATAAAGAGAACGAGTTTGGAACTCGCAACATCGGAAATTATTATTTAATTATGCGATAATTGAATAATAATTTTTTATGAGACGAGATTTAGTAATTAATTGTTAATTCACTAAAAATGTACTAATTTACAAATATGATTAGTATTAGTACAAGTCATATATATATGTAAGAGTACATGTAAATATGTTGAGTGTTACTTGACAAAATAAATTGGGAAACATTTAATTAAATTATATAAGATAATTAAGTGGATGATTAAACATATTTGTAAGATAAATATAAGAATCAAAATGGTTATATTTGTAGTATCTAGTTAATACTACTTATATAAATTTGAGGTAAGTTCTTGGTGCAACTTGAAGGAGACTTTCTAAATTTGAGTTAGAATATGATTTTGACAGAAATTTTTGGTTCATGTATACCTACTGATTTCAAAATGTTTTTGGTCAAGTTTAGTGATTTTACGGATTGATTTGCTATTTAATTTGATTTTTGGCTTTTAAACTGAGTTAATATGCATTTTTTTTTGTTAAAAGTTAACTAAAAATAGTTGCACGTTGATTCTGGCCATGAAACTTTTAATATGATCTCATATGAATTTTTAACATACTATATTTAAAATTTCGTGACCTTTAATTAAGTTTTGCGTGTTTATTGATTTTTATGAGATAAAAGTCGATAAAATGAGATTATTATGTTTATAAAATAGAAATAAGTTTTTATAGATCTCAAAATTTTTGGTACATTTTATGTCTTGATTTATGTGAAGTTTGGAAATTTGTTCCACTAATTTTGGATATTTGTT
The DNA here is from genome assembly GCA_022085475.1 of Heliosperma pusillum. NCBI lineage: Eukaryota > Viridiplantae > Streptophyta > Magnoliopsida > Caryophyllales > Caryophyllaceae > Heliosperma > Heliosperma pusillum. The sequence goes on along the minus strand of JAIUZE010015866.1, from coordinate 1,832 downwards.
GGTACTTATTTGATGAAACCAATAAATATAAAGCTATTTACTCATAAAGTTAATTCGAAATTTTTGGGCAAATGTTTTTAGATTTTTGAGTTCCTGAAAATGTTCCAGAATGTACAAAATTATTGGTTTCAAATTTTTATTATATTTATATGTTTTTTTGGTTTAATTCATAAAAGTTATGAGTAAACCGTTATATTTAGCAAATAAAATCAAATCGGACTAATTAATTACCAAAAAAATTAGTGGGGACTAACTTTGAGTTCTAAATCAGTTTAGATATTAATTTGATCTTAAACATGATTTAAGTGTTGATTATTGTTTTTTAATGGTTAAAGATCGATAAATGCCGTAAAAATCGAGCTAGAACAAGCATGAATGTGTTTACGGCGATTTTGGCATATATTTTGCAGAAATTTATTTATATTTTTATGGTTGAATGAATGAATGTCATTTATTTAATAATTTATGCAATTGTGACTTGTATGGCCTAGTTATTTTAATCGTTATTACCCGTAATGTAAGGGAATATCGATGTGGTTGTAATTTTTATTGCGATCTCGTATCGCCGGTTTGTAATAATTAATAGTTTTATATTTTAGATAAAAATGTATAATAGGAATTTCTATGTATTCATTTGTATCTATGTTGTAATTATTTATTATGAAGACCGGTGTTTGCACAAGATGATGCCAATTTTTGGAAAGAGTTCATAATCCCACGAGACGATGCCATTTTTGGAAGGAGTTTCAAATCCTACAAGACGGTGTTTTTTTTTGGAAGGTGTTCCTATGAAGAGGCAAGGGACCAATGAGTTGGTTTCCGAATTTGTAATGTCTAGTTAATTTGATTAGCTAGGTGGCCATACTAGGATTATTTGTTACTTATTTTTATCGCTCATGCCAAAATCGCCACACTTGCATTTTTTTTTTGCATCGTGCAAATTTTATTTTTCGCTATTGTCAATTTACAGCTGTCTAAGATTCGCCGATTTAATTCACTTAAAGGAGAATGATAACTAATCGACAAGATCTCTCACATACTTACAAAATTGAGATTAGCCTTACCAATCAGTAACACCTATGAACTCCGTCTTCATTAGGGCAACCACGCTCGTGGACCATTTTTTACCTCGGGTAAGTAGGGTGATGCGATCATAAGCCAAATTTGGATTCGACTCAACGAGATAAGCGTTATCTTGGGACTAGGAGATGAATTTTATTGAAATCCGTCAACCGAGAGTTCTAGGAGTAGAATTAGTTAAGCATTGACTTACCGTTTTTTACATAAAGGTGGCACGCCGATGTCTATTTTTGTTTTAAGGCGGGTCTTGGAATCATTTATATGATTTAGTGAGGGATCATTATATAAATGAAGTTGTTAAAATGTTTATCAAGTTGTTTAGTTTTTATTTTTACAATGAATGTTTAGCTTTTCCTTATTTTCGTTCATACATAAATGTATCATACTTTGACATCATACTCATATCCTTCTATTTTGATAAACCAATTGGTTTCGTTCTTTCATAGAAAAGGTTTCTTTGAAGAAATTCGGTAGCGTTTGATTGGAAATATGATTATCCAAGTCACCTATATAGCTAATGACAATTTATGCGATTATTTAAAAATCTTCTTACCATGCTTTATAAAAGGGATACCATTGTTGCAAACTCTTATGAAGAGTTTAAAGGGGACTATTGCTTAATCAAAGAACGTCTTGATTAAGAAATAACATCTCTGTTGCAATGGCTTAATAAAAAAATGTCTTGTTTTATTTAAAACGTCTTATGAAGATCGTATTCGTATTACAATCTTTATTTAAATACTCACGAGTTA
>JAIUZE010015865.1:0-14862 GCA_022085475.1 Heliosperma pusillum | reverse complement strand
TCGGAGTAGATTACTTAATTGAATCAATAAGAAGAAGATTGGACGTAGGCCTTTTAATTGGCTGAACCAATAAAAACTCTTGTGTTAATCTTTCGACTATTTTAATTTCCGCTTCACTTTACTTTACTCCTTTATTTCGTATTATATTTTAAAGCAACAGTCGTTCTGTAGCCTTTACTCATCTGCTAAGACGAAAAAGTAACAGTCAGACTTACTGTCACATTCGGTTTACAACAACTTTCTAATTAAGTAATACACTCTTGATAACTCAATTCATTTGGTGTATCCACTTATTCCTCTCAAGGGCAATAATCAACTTTCTTTGATCAATAAAGATTAAGTTGAAAATTTTAAAGTAATACCTAATTCACTCCCTCCCCCTCTTAGGTACTTGGAATCCAAACCTTTCAAAAGGCATTAGAGACTATTTCTTGACCCGTATTCTGACCAAAACCCGACATTTGACCCGTATATCCCGACCCGTGTAATGACCTGACCCGTATCACCCGACACGGGACCCGGCCCGTTTTGCATGTCTACCCGACTATAATAAACCTGAGCCGAACTTGTAAACATAAATTATAGGATCTTGATTAAAGCGATAATTACTGAGAGGTACTTACGTGACGTAGCCATTAGATCTGATAATAAAATCACCTGAGAAAGATAAAAGATGAACCCTTATTGTTTTGCCTTCTCCTGCCTTCCTTGTTCTCTAATTCACCTTCTTTATGTGTGTTTTCTTAATATCAATGAATTAGGTTAAAGCACAAACATGTGTTGCTTATAAAGAGAGGTGACAAGAGGGGCTTAATAAGATAAGTGGCCTGATATGTTAATGGCCAACATTAACCGTAATCCACTTAATCTATTACTCCTACTAAAAACCCGGAACATTATATTTAACCGTTATCAATCAAGGTGACTGACATCGGTAATTAGGTCCACATAACAGATAATTAAATAATAATTCTTACATTCTCCCACTTGGACCATATTACTGATTAAAACATAATGTCACGCTTAAGTATAACATAAGACGCGTAGACGGTTAAATGAACACATTATGGGTTTATCTTAATTACCCTGATCATCCCTGAACAACTGGTTGAGTCATGGCGGAGACACTACTATAAAAGAGAAGTGGTCCTTCCATGTACTACGGACCAATTACTTAGAATAATTAGTCTGTACAAGGAGCAAACATAATCCCCAAATAATGTCCTTGAGGAAAAGGACCGATTTTGTTAATCGTGCAACAACAATGTATACAATAACAATAATACGATACAGAAAATTGTTCGGAAATCATCATCACAATAAAACATAAGTCGATTAATCAAAACATAAGTGTCATCATTACAAAGCACTAGTATGATCCAAACATAAACGAAAAGCCTTAATGATTATCCTCCAGACCCATATCAATAGCATGCTTCAAAAATGTCTTTGGAGGTAATTCCTTAGTTAAAGGATCTGCTATATTAGCATTAGTCATAATGTGCTTAATTGACACAATGTTTTTCCGAACTTCCTCCTTAACTAACAAGTATTTCATTTCCATGTGCTTTATTCTTTTAGAATACTTGTCATTCTTCGAAATGAAGACGGCTGCGGTATTATCACAATAAATTCTCAACGGCCTTGCAACAGAATTCATAATGCTAAGACCTGAAAGAAAATTCCGCAACCATAAAGCTTGAATAGTAGCCTCAAAGCACGCTACAAATTCAGCTTCCATAGTGGATGAGGCAATAATTGTTTGTTTAGCACTTTTCCAGGAGATTGCTCCCCCAGCTAAAACAAATACATAACCAAAGGTGCTTTTCCTTTTGTCCACGCATCCTCCAAAATCTGAGTCAGCATATCCAATAACCTCAAGCTGATCAGTATGTCTATAAGTGAGCATTTTGTCCCTTGTTCCCTTCAGGTACCTTAAAACCTTCTTAGCCGCACTCCAATTACCCATTCCAGGATTGGACTGATATCGACCCAACATACCTACTGCAAAACTTATGTCAGGTCTTGTACAGACCTGCGCATACAATAAGCTTCCAACCAGAGATGCATAAGGAAAGTTTTTCATGGTATTTCGTTCTAGCTCAGTCTTAGGACACATACTTAAGCTGAACTTATCCCCTTTCTGAATAGGAACATCATTGGGATTACATTTTACCATATTAAATCTTTCTAAAACTTTACTGATATAGGCTTTCTGAGACAACCCTAATGTCCTTTGTGATCTGTCTCGAGATATTTCCACCCCGATCACATAGGACGCTTCTCCCATATCTTTCATCTCAAAGTTGCTTGATAGGAAATCTTTAGTTTGACGTAATAGTCCCAAATCACTGCTTTCAATAAGTATGTCATCGACATATAAGACCAAAAATGCAAACTTACTCCCACTGATCTTCAGGTATATACACTGATCAACAGTGTTTTCTTGAAACCCAAAGGAGGTAATGGTATTATGGAACTTAATATACCATTGTCGAGAAGCTTGCTTAAGTCCATAAATGGACTTCTTTAATATACAGACTTTGTCCTCTTTGCCATTAATAATGAAGCTTCAGGCTGAGCCATGTAGACTTCTTCTTCCAAACTCTGATTCAAGAATGCCGTTTTCACATCCATTTGATGTAGCTCTAAGTCAAAATGAGCTACAAAAGCTAAAATGATCCGTAATGAATCCTTCTTAGAAACTCGAGAAAAGGTTTCATTATAATCAATGTCTTATTTCTGATTAAAGCCTTTAGCTACCAGTCTGGCTTTATGTCGTTCAATATTACCCAAGGAGTCGCGCTTGGTCTTAAAGACCCACTTGCAGCCGACAGCCTTATGACCTACTGGTAAATTGACCAACTCCCAGACCTCATTCTTAGCCATATACTCCATCTCTTCTTTCATGGCATTAATCCATTTATCGGAATCATCACAATTCATAGCTTGTGAAAACGTAACCAGATCATTATCAATACTAATGTCAAATTGATGATCGTTTCGTCGTCAAAGCAAACATCAAAAATAAACCCGATATAAGTAGTATAAAGGGGTCGAATCCACGAGGATGGAGGGGTCAACTACAAGTTCAAAAGCGTCCTATTCTAGCCTAACAAAGGTTGGGTGAGAAGATCAACTAAGAACTAGAAAAAGCAAGTAATCACTAAATAACAAGGTAAAGACAATTAAGGGAAAACTAAGGTAAAGGGTTCACCTTAGGGGGATTAATGGGTTAGTCAAGTAGTTAGCAAATGGGTAATAAATTCGAGTAGAATTAATTGCTTATGTCTCAACAATTAATAATCTTCAACAAAGCCATCGCATTTGTCTCAAATCACTCATATAAACACTAGTCTAATCATCTCTACCACCGTCGCTTAAGAGATAATCAAACGATACTTGATAAAGTGGGTAACTTTCGTTTACACATTTCATCAAACACCTAGTGTGCATATGGGTAATACCCAAATTATTACCACAAGTCTACTAATTACCCAACTAATTATCCCACATAATCTACCCTTAGGCTCCCCCTAAACCCTAGAGGGAACTACTCACTCATGCTAAGGGAAATCAAACAACTAAAGGCAAGGAATAATGAAATGAACATCATGCTAAGGAAATGAATAATTATAACAATCAAATGATAAACAATAAACTAGAAATGAAAATAAATTGCATAAATGACAAAAAGATGAGAAATTTATACCAACAAGCTTGTATTAATGAGTAGGGAGAATGTCTTCACCCAAAATCTTCAATACAAACCCAAAACTATGATAGTTCTACTAAGAAAGACTAGATCTACTAACTTGAATTGAGAAATAAAACTTAATTAAGGAACGATTAGGAGAGTAATTAGTGAGTAATAGAGGTTACAAATTATCTAGGGTTTTGTGCTAAATGTTCATCAAAAGCTGCTTACAAGTATTAGGGGGAGGGTATATATAGGTATCTCGAAAATTAAGAAAGAAAATAGAAGAGATGGCGAAATGCGAAGTTGCGTTCCTGTCCGGTCGACCGGCCGCCGGCCCTCTGACCGGCCTGGAGCACATCAATAGCCTCCTTCTCGTCTTCAAAAATTATGCTAAGTATGAGAAATGCGTTCCCAGACGGGTGACCGGCCGCCGGCCACCCACCGGCCTGGAGCACGATATACTTCCCAAGTGCTTACTGATGTAGTGCAGGCCGGGTAGTCGACCGGCCGCCGGGTGACCGGCCGGCGCTACCTGGGCCATTTCTTCCACTCTCTCTTTTTCCTTCTTTGTGGGACTGTGCTCTGAGCCGGGTGGCTGGCCGCCGGTCGAAGGGCCGGCCTGCGCCACCTAGGGCTTGCTTTACTCATTTCTTCATCTCATCTCCAAATCCCGACTCATGCAAGACCTTTATGCTCCGATTTCTTCATTTCCGCCTTAATTCCTACAAATTAAGATCGACATTCATAGTACGGGAAATCGGGAAACAAAATGCAACCAAGGGCACGCAAATCCGTGTAAACTGACCAAAATGGGGACGAAAATGAGAGGAAAAATGTGACTAATTAAATGCTTATCAAAATTCCCCACACTTAAGACTTACTCGTCCTCGAGTAAGTAAACAAGATTCGAGACCCATAAGTACCCTTATTCAACACTACACTAATACTAAGGCTACTACCTAAACTATTAATAATATCCGACGGTAGGCAATTAACGGGACTCCTCCGTCCCTTCAACTCACAACGCGATACTCATGAGGTAGAGTACCTCCTCGCAAGGCAAGTAGGGGCTTGCTCAAAATCGCGACGCATCCAAATGATAAGCACGTAGGAACACGACAAAGATGCATCTAACAAAAGAAAAATCACATGCCTCATCCATGTGACGGAAATATCTAAGAGGAAAACCGTCTAAATAATGCATGATCCTTATAAGCCACTAGTATCATAAAGCATGGAAAAATATTCGCCTCCTAGCGGTGCAAGTCTAATGAGAATTTTGAGCCCCGTCTACTATTTGCTTGGTCAAAAGCGATAAAATGAAAGATGGAAATGAAATCCTCGTAACGTTATTAAGCACAATAGCATATGGAATTCACGTTTCTCAAATAAATGAGACACAAGGATCGTCCCGTCTCACTATCCAACTCAACGGCAAATGATTCAAGAAGGATTAAAGGAAAAGGATATTTGAGTCTAATTGCTTGAAAATTTTCATTTCAACACTTTGCTTTCTTTTTCTTTTTCTTTCTTTTTGAGTTGCATTTTGATTTGCAATTTTTGGCATGAAAGCACACGGTTTCCGTCAAGGACACGCGGTCGGAACCAACAATAGGGGTATCCCCACCGTAGTGGCATCGAAAGGGACCCTAGATATGGGTCCACTAGAATCCCTAGAAGTTCCGTTTTGCATTTCCTCGACGAAAACAAGAAAACATGATAATTGACTCAATATTTTTAGCTTGTTTGATTTGTTTCCTTTGTTGAGCAAAAGTGGAAGAACAATGAATTAAGGTTGGTTGCATAGCGAGAACGGTCACCTAAGAATCCTTTCTACCATCGGAATATTCACATCAATTGAGGTTGTCGAGGTGGAATAAGCGCAAACTCGTGACTCGGCATTAGTAGACGGGTCAAAACTCACTAGAAAAGCACAACCCAGGGCATCTAAAATTCCACGATTAAGATGAACACTTTATGAATAAAAAAGTAGCTAAAAGGGACTATGCACATTCAACAAGTTTTCCAAAAAGACAATTATAAAATTATTTTTTTCTAAATGTAACTATATGCCATGATGCAATCTAGCATATATACAACCTAAATGCACATGCTCTAACCGACTATATGACACACAAGCTAATGTTATCTCCTAACAGCACACAAGTGGCACACACGCCAATCAACAAAATTCACAACATCGTCATCAACACATCCCGTCCTCAACTAAGGAGAAAAGGAGATAAGGGAGAAGAGAAATATGAAAGATCTCGCCAAAGCATCTTCATTTTTTCTTTTTCGTGCCTCTTATGATGTAGGGCGCACCTATGGAGGGAGATAAGACGAAACACACGGTAATACATACAAAATAAACTATATACAAACTAATCTAAACATATATTTTTTAGAAAATTTTCAAATTTTTCGGTTTTTAGGCATTTTTCGACCTTTTTTTTTTTTTCAAATATCAACGATATATACAAAAGAAATAAAATCCTATACAAAAGAAATAAAATCCTCCCCACACTTAAGTCTTACTCGTCCTCGAGTAAGTGACTCAAATATGAAAGGAGGGGAAAAAAGAAAAATAAAACAAGTTTTTGGGTTTTTTTTGGGAATTCCCTCCCCACACTTAGGTATTTACATGGTGTGAGGGGTGAATTCAAAACAAATAACATGTTTTTGGTATTTTGGAAAGTTTTCAATTTTTTGGGTTTTCGAATAAAATGCAAATGCATGATTCTAGTCTAAATGCTCAAAAGAAATACAATGCAAACTACGCTATATGGATGCAAGACTTAACATGTGACGATATTTTACAAAATTAAATTCTAATGCAAGCCTAAATGAATGCAACTAAATGGATAACTAAACTAAGATATATTACAAGTATCTAAATGCATACAAAAATATAAACATGATGAAGATTTGGATTAAAAGGGATCATACTCATGGGTGTACCGCCTCAGGAGTATCCACTAAAGTCAGTGGATGTAGTATCAAAATGGCCACTACCGGCCTCTGCATAGGACTCATCTACACCCCTAGCTCCCGATCCAGAGCCATCCAAAATCTCGAACCTATGACCCATCCTATCAAACCATTCGGCATTCTGGGCCGCCGTCTCGGGATCCACCTCCTCTGCATCAACTACCGGTTGAGCAAAAACCGGCGAAGAATAGTAATCATGTTGGACGTTGAAGTCCCCAAACACCCTTGACCCCTGATCATAACCACCCTCGGGCCACATAAAATAGGATGGATGCGGGCCAATTGGCTCCCTATACCCCTCCCTACACCAATTATCATAGGAGGGGTATTGGCCAAGAGCCAAGTCGTAGTACATCCTATCCATCCTCTGGGACAAGAACGCTCTCTCCCTAGCTTCCTCCTCTCTCTCCTTGGCGGCCGTCTCTCGATGCCTAGCCGCCGTCTCGGAGGCCAAAGTCATGTCGGCCATGAACTTAATCAAAGAAGGATCCAAAGGGGGGTAGCTAGGTGTGGTGGATGGGGATGCCTCGGGTTGGGACGAATGAGGCCAAGGACGCCATTGTTGTTTATGCATAAAGGAGGGGTTCACATAAGGCATGGTAGTAGGAGTGGGACCTTGTTCTTCTCTCCTATAGGTAGTGACGGGGGCAGTGGGATCTCCCCTGAAAGCGGTAATTGGAGCTAATTGATCTTCCGGGTTATCTTGAAGTGGTGGCGGAGGGTTCTCTTCCTCTAGGGGGAGGAGATAGTGCTCACTATCGGGAACAACTTTCATAGCCGCACTATTTGGGAGGGGAATAGAGTTGCTCCCTCGGATCCTCCAATAAATTTTCCCGTCCTCGGATTCTCCCGTCGTTGTAGTATAGTGGTAAGTATTCCCGCCTGTCACGCGGGTGACCCGGGTTCGATCCCCGGCAACGGCGCCATTTGATGATCGTTTCGTCGTCAAAGCAAACATCAAAAAATAAACCCGATATAAGTAGTATAAAGGGGTCGAATCCACGAGGATGGAGGGGTCAACTACAAGTTCGAAAGCGTCCTATTCTAGCCTAACAAAGGTTGGGTGAGAAGATCAACTAAGAACTAGAAAAAGCAAGTAATCACTAAATAACAAGGTAAAGACAATTAAGGGAAAACTAAGGTAAAGGGTTCACCTTAGGGGGATTAATCGGTTAGTCAAGTAGTTAGCAAATGGGTAATAAATTCGAGTAGAATTAATTGCTAATGTCTCAACAATTAATAATCTTCAACAAAGCCATCACATTTGTCTCAAATCACTCATATAAACACTAGTCTAATCATCTCTACCACCGTCGCTTAAGAGATAATCAAACGATACTTGATAAAATAGGCAACTTTCGTTTACACATTTCATCAAACACCTAGTGTGTATATGGGTAATACCCAAATTATTACCACAAGTCTACTAATTACCCAACTAATTATCCCACATAATCCTCCCTTAGGCTCCCCCTAAACCCTAGAGGGAAACTACTCACTCATATTATAGGAAATCAAACAACTAAAGGCAAGGAATAATGAAATGAACATCATGCTATGGAAATGATTAATTCTAACAATCAAAATGACAATTAATTAACTAGAAATGAAATAGATTGCATAAATGACAACAACAAAGTGTGATTAAATTTATAAACCAACAAGTTTGTTATTAATGAGTAGGGAGAATGTCTTCACCCAAAATCTTCAATTACAACCAAAACTATGATAGTTCTGCGAAAAAAGCTGATCTACTAACTGAATTGAGAAATAAAACTAATTAAGGAAAGAGTAGGGAAGTTAATTAGTGATTAAATAGAGGTTACAAAAATTATCTAGAGGTTTTGTGCTAAAGTGATCAAAAGCTGCTTTGCTTAAATAGGAGGGGGAGGGTATATATATGTATCTCAAAAATTAAGAAGAAAATAGAAGAGATGATGGCGAAATACGGAGTGCGTTCCTGCCGGGCGACCGGCCGCCGGCCTTCTGACGACGGCCTGGGAGTACTCAGTAGCATCCTCTTATCGTCTTCAAAAATTATGCCAAGTATGAGAAATGCCGTCCCAGACGGGGGGTGACCGGCCCGCTGGTGCAACACCCCACGTTCGTGAAGAGCGTCCATTGCGAGGTTTTAAATGATAGTTGCTTTTTAAAGGGTTTGAATGTACTACTCATATCAACAAAGTGCACTTTCTTTTCTGGTCATCCATGCAAAAGAACTCAAAAGTTAAGCGTGCTTGACTGAGAGTAGTCTTGGGATGGGTGACCTCCTGGGAAGGTTCTCGGGATGTGCATGAGTGAGGACAAAATGCGCTAGAAAGGACCCGTGTTGATATGTGGGCCATGTACACAGCCTGGAGAGCTATCATGAGTGACCGCTCCCGACCCAAGGTTTGGGCCGGGGTGTTACAGCTGGCCACGCACCGGCCTGGAGCACGATATACTTCCCAAGTGCTTACTGATGTAGTGCAGGCCGGGTAGTCGACCGGCCGCCGGGTGACCGGCTGGCGCTACCTGGCCCATTTCTTCCACTCTCTCTTTTTCCTTCTTTGTGGGACTGTGCTCTGAGCCGGGTGGCCGGCCGCCGGTCGAAGGGCCGGCCTGCGCCACCTGGGGCTTGCTTTACTCATTTCTTCATCTCATCTCCGAATCCCGACTCATGAAAGACCTTTATGCTCCGATTTCTTCATTTCCGCCTTAATTCCTACAAATTAAGATTGATATTCATAGTACGGGAAATCGGGAAGCAAAATACAATCAAGGGCACACAAATCCGTGTAAACGAACCAAAATAGGGACGAAAATGAGAGGAAAAATGTGACTAATTAAATGCTTATCAAAATTCCCCACACTTAAGACTTACTCGTCCTCGAGTAAGTAAACAAGATTTGAGACCCATAAGTACCCTTATTCAACACTACACTAATACTAAGGCTACTACCTATACCCTTTAGACTTTTCTGGATAGCCGATAAAGAACCCACTAATGGTTCTTTGGTCGAGTTTCCTTTCATGTGGATTATAAATGCGTGCCTCTGCTGGGCATCCCCATACATGCAAATGTTGAAGACTCGGTTTCCACCCTTTCCACAGTTCAAATGGTGTCTTTGAAACTGTCTTATTGGGGACCCGGTTTCCAACATACACATCAGTCATAAAGGCATGCATCCAAAACTTCATGGGTAAGTTGGTATTACTCATCATTGTCCTCACAGCCTCTAATAGGGTTTGATTACGCCTCTCACCTACACCATTCATCCACGGAGAACCAGGATTTGTGTACTGAGGGACAATACCCAAAATTTCAAGGAGTTTTGCAAAGGGATCAGGATGTTGTCCTGATTCATCATATTTGCCATAATATTCACCACCTTTATCTGACCTTATGATTTTCACTTTCTTTCCCAATTGCCTTTCCACCTCCTTAATGTAAACCTCTAAAGCGTTTACTGATTGAGATTTTTTTCATGCAAAAGGTAAAGATAACAATAACGTGAATAATCATCGATAAAGGTGATGAAATATTTCTCTCCGCTCATGGAGGGAACATCAAATGGACCACAAATGTCTGTATGTATAATTTCTAATAGAGCAGTGCTTCTTGTGGACCCTTTCTTGGTGTGTTTGGTTTTCTTACCTTTAACGCATTCCACACACGTCCCAAAATCCGTAAAATCAAGAGAAGGTAACATATTGTTTTTAACTAATATGTTCATTCTTTCTCTTGAAATATGGGCCAAACGTTTATGCCACAAGAAGGAGGAACTTTCATTAGACCTTCCACGTTTTGAACCAACATTATTATGCAGAGAAACATTATGAGAAACACAAAGAGATTCTGAAAACAATTTATCTAAATAAATTCGATACAATCCGTTTTCTAAAATCCCAGAACCAACAAAAATATTGTCTCGATACATACTGAAACAACCTTGTCCAAAACATAATCTAAAACCATTATTATCTAACTTAGAAACTGAAATTAAATTGCGTCCGAAGGAGGGAACATAAAGTGTATCCTCCAAAATCAACTTAAATCCAGTGCTTAATTCCAAGCTAAATCTTCCAATGGCTTCTACTGAGGCTTTTTCTTTATTCCCTATGTATAAGGAGGCCTCATTTGGATTTATGGTTCTTGTCGTAAGGAATCCCTGCAAGGAACTCGAAATATGTACATTAGAGCATGTATCTAGCCACCATGTATTAGAAGGAACTTCAACATAATTTGATTCGAAACATACTAAAGCCAAAGGCTTACCCTTATTTTCGAACCAATTCTTACGCTTTATGCAGTCTTGCTGAAAGTGCCCAGGTTTCCTACAGAAAAAGTAACTTTTCTGCTTCTTAATTTCCTTCTTTATGCCAGATGCAGACGGTTTATCAGAAGGGCTTAACTTAATGCCCTTTCCGTTTCTAAACTTACCTTTAGATTTCCCGCTTACATGATGCACATGATGTGCCTGGGGTAAACCACCATTCTTACTTGAGCCATCAGCCTCATCTTTCTGTTTGATTCTTGTTGCTTCCTGAACCAGTTTATTGGTCAATTCATTAACACTCCAAATTTCTTTAACGGTGTTGTAATGAAGGTGAAAAGCATCAAACTTATCAGACAGAGAGTTGATTATAAACTGGGCGAGGAACGGATCCTCAACTTTCATGCCCAGTTTTCCCAACTTAGCTGCCAGATTCGTCATGTGCAACACATGTTGCTGCATGGTGGTGACATTCTCATTATACTTAGCAGTGGTAAGTTCAGACATAAGCCTTCCAGCTTCCGCTTTATCGATAGTCTGAAAGCTTTCCTTAATGATTTCCATGTACTTACTGGCTGTGGTACAGCCTGTCTCCGAAATGGAGGACTTAATGTTTGGTGCAGTGGTAAGTCGTAAGAACTTTAAGCAAAGACTGTCAGATTTCTTCCACCAGTTATACTCATCAAGTACTTCTTTACTCGCATCAGAAGTTGGTTCAGCAGGAGCTGTTCTATTAAGCACCTGATCAAGTTCAAGAATACCTAAATAGAACTCGAGATGCTCCTTCCATTCTGAGTAATGATATAGTGTCATTTCACCTTACATTTTCACCCCTTTTTGTCTCGTTTTGCTTGCCTTTAACGCTCCCTAAGAGCGTTTCTACGTGTTTTACCTTCTTCTAACATATTTCTCGCTTTTATCGTGTTTTTGTAGGTAAACCGTCATTTGAGGCGATTTCTACCTAGTTTTGATCAACAAAGAAGAAGGTGAATCATTTGGAGGATCCACGGCATACCTTGGGGGCCCCACATACCCTTGGGGGCCCTACTCGATGCGCCAAAGCCCTCCCGAGTCAAGGCATGCGAAACCGTGAAGGAAACAACAAAGTCAAGCGAAGGAAGATGGGAAATGAGCATCTCACGGGCGTGAAAGGCATTTCACGGTCGTGAGATGCCTTTCCAAGAAGTTGGATTGTCGTGCATTTGAGCTCACGGTCGTGAAATGCATTTCACGGTCGTGAAACCTCAGTCACGGTCGTGAAATGCATTTCACGGTCGTGAGTTGTTCGTGAAAGTTAGCCTTGCTCTGCCAATTCCCTCACGACCGTGACTTGCAGTTTCACGGTCGTGAGACGTGTTTCACGACCGTGAAACCCATTTCACGGTCGTGACTTTGCCAGTCCATGAAGCTTCTCGAGGCCCATCTTTCCTTCATTTTGTAAAGCTATAAATAGACCCTCTCATGTAATTAAAGGGCACGAAACCCTAGACTCAAAATTAGTTAGATTAGATTAGATTAGTCCTCCTAATTAGTTTAATCTCTCCTCAATTACTCTTTAATTAGTTTTAGATTTAGTCATGTAAGGGGATTTCTTGGTTTTGTAGTTGAAGATTGGTGACAAAGTCTTCTCCTTTATTCAAGATTCCCTCTTTTATTGTTCATCTTTTGCCTTAATTAGTGGGTATATCTTCTTAATCCTTTTTCATACACTTGCTAATCTTGTCATTTCACTACTTGTTTTGTTTCCTTCTTATCATTATGTCTTGTCTTAGTTTTATATCTTATTCCTCCATAATCCTAATGTTAAGTAGTGAGTAGTAATTAATCTAGGATTAGTGGGGGATAATGGGTTTTGATGAGGGTTAATCTTTGTTTGTTGGGTTGATTTGTTGATTAATTGTCTTTCTTCCAACTTACGCATACCACATGTTTGATGAAATGCTTGCTTAACAAACTTGCATGATTCATGTTTATTATACATTTCCGTAAGATCGATAGCCTCGGAATATGTTAGGATTTGCATATAGTTGGTATATCGACCATGTGTACGCGAGAGCTAGCTTGGTTCGGTATACAGGAGGGATTGTAAGATCGAGAGCCTCAATCCACCGCGCCCAAGTTTGACTACCCATTAACTATGAACCCGGCTCACTAGAACCCAAATTACCCATTTGAACCCACCGATCCTAGACTTTCCTTTTATTGCTTGTTATTTGATTATCTTAGTTTAGTCTTACTTTCCTACTTATTTGCATTTACTCAATGTTCTTAGATTAGTTTCAAATCCACTTCTATATCGTGACACCCTTGAGCATAGCTAGTCTAGACTTTTGCATATTGAATACCCACCGTCCCTGTGGACCGACCTTGACTTGCCACCATGCTATGTCTTGTTATAAATATCGTTTGACACATCAAAACGACGCGTGTCAAAATGGCGCCGTTGCCGGGGGACGGTGCAATGTATTTGATTTGCTTTCTAGACTTTTCTAGTTGTGCTTGTTTGCCTTGAGGAACTTTGTTTCTCAAGGTTATTTATAACCCTTTTATTTAGTTTCTTTGCTTGTAGTTTTCTTTTATTTGCATAATCTACAATGATGACGCAAAACTTTCAACAAGAAGAGTATGGGCAAGGTGAAGCTTTTGGCTATGACTCTCATGAGTGTAGAGGGTTTGTTGAGCAAGATAACATATTCCGATCCTATATCTCATATAATGAAAGCTCAAGCTACTACCCCGTCTCTCCTTATGAAATCCCCCATGTCCAACCTCCACAACAACAACAATTCCAAACTACTTACAACCACCCACAAAATCTGTTGGAGTAGGTGTCCTCCACAAATAGTGCGCCACATAATAAATCTTATTAAGGAATATAATTGGGATATTTATTGACTATATATATGATTAGTCAGTTGATTAACGTAAATCAATAACGGTTGGCTGACTAGAGTTTGACGTTATTGTCGTATGACAGCGGTGATCAACTGATCCCTTTCGGTCACACCTAAAGGATGAAATCCAAATAGTAACTAATTATTTGGATACGATACAGTTAATTAGTACATTACATATATTCGATATGTACGAGAGTTAATTATTAGAAAATGAGTTAAGAACTCAAATTCGATTAAGCTTATTTTTCAATTATGCGATAATTGACTAATAAATTTATATCTTATTTTAATACGATTAAATAAGATTTAACTTAGTAATTAATTGTTAAATTACTAAATTAGTTGAGGTTTTGAGATAGAGGTAATTAGTTAATTATATTTACAAAGAGTTGTAAAATAAATTAACTAAGCATTGTGGGACCCATTATATATTGATATAATGGTAAAATATTACTTAAAATGTTAAGTACATATTATTTATTTAATTGAGTCATATAATTGTTATATGATCAAATTAACATTTAATTATACAAGATAATTAAGCAGATGATTAATAAGTATTTGTGAGACAAATATCAAAAATCTAAATGGACCAAACAAGGCCATAGTGGCCGGTCATGTTGTTAGTAGTATGGTGATGATTGTTGTTCTTATTTACACTCACAAGTCACCAAGTGAAAGTGACATATCAAGTAGAATATAATCATCACTTATACTACAACACTCCACCCTAATGCATGTGATTAAATTAAACAAAATAAGAGTCCATTTTGGACAAGGTTGGTCCGGCCAAATTGGCTTTATAATGAACAATTGTTGTTCATTTTTCCACTACTTCATTTTGTGCAATTTTACACTTCTCTCTAAAATTCTTCCTCTCACTAAAAACTCTCATATACTAATATTTCTTAATTATTACTAGTGTAGTAATATAGTCTAATATTAGTAGTATATCATCTATCTTATTATCTAGTTAATAATAAGGGTAGATTATTTGGTGTCATCTTGGTGCAACTTG
>JAIUZE010015861.1:0-10231 GCA_022085475.1 Heliosperma pusillum | reverse complement strand
TGCAGCAGGAGCTCACCCAAGGGGTCTTGATTATCAAACCACATACAAGACAAGCTTGACCCCTCAGATGGAAGCTCGAGTTACAAGGTCTAAACAACAAGCTATGACAAGTCAAAAGCAAGCCAAGCCAAGCCACCCCAATGAAGAAGACAGTCCAGGGTTCAATAGCCCATGCCCACCCCCAACACAACCCACATTTCCCACACAAAACAGAAACAGAACCATTCAGGCCCAGACAGACCAGTTAACAAGCCCTGCATCTAGGAGGTACACCAGAGCATCCCAACCACCCCCACCATGGCCTACCATCAAGCCAACCCACTAAGCTACAAGTTTGTCCAGGACAAATCCTTTTGAAGTCTAGTAAAAACCCATGAAACAGACACCCCAAGTTAGCGTCCAGCAAACCCATTAAAAACAGAGAAAGTACAAGGCAGTTTGTGGTTTCCTTTGTTTAAGTCAACTTGTCCTCGTCCAAGGCAGGTCTTATCTATGTTCTAATAAGAGTAGGGAGTCCCAAGGAGCAGCAACACATCCAGGCAAAGCAACAAGGCAACAAGAACAACAGATTTCCATTTCAGGAAAAACTCCAAAACTGCTTTATTTGCTTTTTGTTCAGTCTGTTTTTGTGTCTTGTGTCTGTTCTTTATAGTTGTTGAGCTCGTCCTATTATGAGGCTCTTAATTAGTGTCAGTAGTAGTAGTTGGAATCCTAAGTTGGCCCTTGGATGATCTGTGCATCCAATGGCTCACAAGTTATCAGCCCCTCTATATAAAGAGGTCTTGTATGTTTGTTTGAGCAGACTTTGATGAATGAATGAATTAAACTTTGAGAAATCACTCAATGTTATCAAACTTGTGCTAAGAGCTGTAGTTTGAAACAAGCCTGATACATCTCCAAGGTGTTTGATCAGTGCCTTGTGTTGTGAGTCAAGTTATTCCTGTGCTTTGCTGTGGTTTAACTTACTTGCTGTTGAGGTTAGTTTGGGGTGTTTGTGCTTTGCTGTAACACTTGAAACTGTCTCTAAAACCAGTCTTGAATCCTTTTTCTCTTGTGCTTTGCTGTAGAGGATTGTATCCAAGTCATATCCCTTGAATCTTTCAGTTAAACAACTCACAATCTCTAAAACAACATCCCTTGTTACTTGGTATTGTTTTCAGTTTGAGTCAAGCTAATCAAATCACTTAAAACTTGTGAACCTTAGTAGTTTACACTTCAAATTGGTTATCAGAGCTTTGGTTGAGAGTCTTAGTGAGTTCATTTTCCCTAACTACATTTAAAAACACAAAAATAGCCCAATGAGTGAAGAGAGACTAGCAGGAGTAGAAGCAAGGATGGAGGCTCTGGCTGGGATTGTAACCACCCTAACCAGAACCTTGGACCAAGTTATAGGCAACCATTTGCTTGCTGGAGGGAGAGGTAGAGGACGTGGAAGAGGCCAAGGAGGAGGCAGAGGAAGGCCACCTGATGATGAAGAGTATCCAGACTCAGATGACTCAACAAGAAGCAGAGCTTCCATCCACAGGAACACAGACAAGCATCTTAAGGTAGATATCCCTGAGTTTTCTGGTAGTCTTAATCCTGATGACTTGTTAGAATGGCTTAGAGAAGTAGAAAGGATCTTTGAGTACAAGGGATACAATGATTCCAAGTCCTTTAAAGTAGCCATCCTTAAACTGAAAGGGTATGCTTCCCTTTGGTATGAGACTATGAAAGGGTTAAGGTCTAGGGAGGGTAAGGAACCCATCAAGTCTTGGACTAAACTGAAAAAGAAACTGTTAGACAAATTTGTTGCTAAGGATTACACCCAGGATCTGTTTATCAAGTTATCTAAGTTGAAACAAGGAGACAAACCTGTTGAATCTTATCTGAGGGAGTTTGAACAACTCACCTTACAATGTGATATAAATGAGAAACCTGAGCAAAGGATTGCTAGGTACTTAGAGGGTCTAGATAAGAACATTGCTAACAAGGTTAGGATGCAACCTCTGTGGTCATTTGATGATGTTGTCAACCTATCTCTGAGAATTGAGAAGATAGGGAAGACTAAGCCTGCTACACCAAAACCTGTTAGGCCTTTTCAAACCAGACCTTATAGTGGGTTTAGAACCATGGATACCCCCAAGACAGCACCCCCACCTATCTTAGACAAGGGTAAGGGCATCATGGGTCAAAAGCCAAGCACTTCATTGACTGAGAACAGAATTAGGTGCTTCCAATGTCAAGGCTATGGACATTTCAGGAAGGATTGCCCTTCTAAGAAGACCTTAACCATAATGGAAGTTGAGGCTTGGGAGAAAGAGGGTCTAGTTGAGTATGAAAGGGATGAGCCTGAGGTTGAAGAAGTGGTGAGTGAGGAAGAAGAGTCTAGTCAGGAGGCAATATGGCACTCCCTGACACAGGCCACAGCTTAGTCCTATGGAGAGTAATGCATTCACAACAGATACCTTTGGAGGAGGATCAAAGGTCCCTCATTTTCAGGAGCAGATGTACCATACAAGGGAGGGTTTGTAACCTTATTATAGATGGAGGTAGTTGTACCAATGTGGCTTCTGTTACTATGGTTGATAAGCTGAAGTTGAGCACTCAAGATCACCCTCACCCCTATAAGTTGAGATGGCTGAGTAAGGGAGCAGAGGTTAAGGTGGATAAGCAATGCATGGTCCCTTTCTCCATTGGCAGTGTGTACAAGGATGAAGTATTGTGTGATGTGGTTCCAATGGATGCCTGTCACTTGCTATTAGGAAGGCCATGGGAGTTTGATAAAAGCTCCATACACCAAGGAAGAAGCAATACATATTCTTTCAAGCATGGGAGCAGGAAGGTGACATTAGCCCCCTTGCCACCACACCAGAAGAGCTATGGGAGTCCAAGTATGGCTGAGGATTTTAGTGGAGTTGTATTTCTATCTGAGTCAGCAATGGTCAAGGAGTGTAGTGAGGAGCAACCTATAGTAATGCTGCTATCAAAAGAAGTTCAGGAAGAGGAGTCTAAGGTGATCCCTGCAGATGTTAAGCCCCTCATTGATCAGTTCAAGGAAGTGTTTCCAGAGGAACTTCCTGATGGCTTACCCCCTTTGAGAGGGATTGAACACCAAATAGACCTTGTGCCAGGGTCTGTACTACCTAATAGACCAGCCTACAGATGTGATCCTAAGGCTACACAAGAGCTGCAAAAGCAAGTTGGAGAGTTGATGAGTAAAGGGTTTGTAAGGGAGTCATTAAGCCCTTGTGCTGTGCCTGCATTGTTGGTTCCTAAGAAGGATGGGACTTGGAGGATGTGCATAGATAGCAGGGCTATCAACAACATCACAGTCAAGTATAGGTTCCCTATACCTAGGCTTGATGACATGTTGGATGAACTAAGTGGCTCAAGGTTCTTTTCTAAGATTGACTTGAGGCAAGGTTACCATCAATTGAGGATCAGAGAAGGAGATGAGTGGAAGACAGCCTTCAAAACAAAGCATGGCCTTTATGAGTGGCTTGTCATGCCCTTTGGCCTGTCAAATGCCCCAAGTACCTTCATGAGATTGATGACAGAGGTGCTTAGGCCTTGCCTAGGGAGATTTGTGGTGGTATACTTTGATGATATCCTCATCTACAGCAAGAGCAAGGATGATCATTTGAGGCATCTTGAGGCTGTGTTTGAAATACTTAAGGAGAGCAAGCTCTTTGGGAAGCTTGAGAAGTGCACCTTCATGACTGAGGAAGTCAAGTTTCTAGGATATGTGGTATCTGGTAGAGGCATTTCAGTTGATCAAGACAAGATCATGGCAGTCCAGTCTTGGCCTATCCCTAGGAGTATTACAGAAGTAAGGGGATTCCATGGCTTAGCATCCTTCTACAGAAGATTCATTAAGGACTTTAGCACCATTGCAGCACCTCTCACTGAGTGCATGAAGAAGGGAGAGTTCACTTGGACTGAGAATGCTTTACAGGCTTTCAAACACATGAAGAAGCTCTTGTGCAGTGCACCTATCCTAAGATTGCCAAACTTTGATTGCCTATTTGAGGTTGAATGTGATGCAAGTGGAGTGGGAATTGGAGCTGTCCTCATCCAAGAGAAGAAACCTGTAGCCTACTTTAGTGAAAAGCTAAGTGGTGCCAAGCTAAACTATTCTACATATGATAAAGAGTTCTATGCTCTTGTCAGAGCTCTGAGGCATTGGAGTCATTACCTGAAGCCCAAACCTTTTGTCTTACACTCTGATCATGAGGCATTGAAGTACATAGGAGGCCAGCATAAGCTCAGTCACAGACATGCTAAGTGGGTGGAGTTCCTTCAGTCATTCACCTTTTCTAGCAAGTACAAAGAGGGCAAACAAAATGTGGTGGCTGATGCATTGTCTAGGAGGTACACTCTGCTATCAACTATGGAGCAAAGGGTTCTTGGCTTTGAGTTTATGAAGGACATGTATCAAGAAGATCCAGACTTTGCAGAAGATTGGTTAGCACAGAAAGAGGGAACAAGAACCATTGACTCACTATACACTTTGCAAAATGGATTCTTGTTTAAAGGAAACAAGTTGTGTGTTCCCAGAGGATCTTATAGGAACCTATTGATCAAGGAGGTACATGGGAGTGGCCTTGGAGGACACTTTGGGGTTCAGAAAACTGTGGACATACTACAAGATCAATTCCACTGGCCTAAGATGATGGGAGAAGTTCAAATAGTGCTCAGAAGGTGTGGAGTTTGTCAAAAGGCCAAGAGTTCTTTCCAAGCAGGACCTTACACTCCCCTACCAGTCCCATGTAGGCCTTGGGAGGATGTTAGTATGGATTTCATAATGGCATTGCCTAGGACAGCAAGAGGGAAGGATTCTATCATGGTGGTTGTGGATAGGTTCAGTAAGATGGCACATTTCATTGCATGCAAGAAGACTGAGGATGCTGTGAGTGTAGCAGAGCTATACCTTGATGAGGTAGTGAGGTTACATGGAGTTCCAAGGACCATTGTGTCTGATAGAGACACAAAGTTTATGAGCCACTTCTGGAGGACATTGTGGAAACTGCTTAACACTAGGTTATTGTTTAGTACCTCCCATCACCCTCAAACTGATGGCCAAACTGAGGTGACTAACAAGACCTTGGGAAGAATCTTGAGGTGTATAGTCAGCAAATCTCTCAAGGATTGGGACTTGAAGTTGGCTCAAGCAGAGTTCTCTTTCAATAGAGCTCCATCAGCAGCCACAGGCCACTCCCCCTTTGAAGTGGTCTATGGTACTAACCCCTTAATGCCTTTGAGTTTGTCTAATGTGTGCAGGTCAGAGGTCCACTATGATGCCAAGAAGAGGGTGGAACAAATGCTAAAACTCCATGAATCAGTCAGAAAGCAAATTGAGAAAGCCAATGATCTATACAAAAAGAATGCCAAGGTTCCTAAGACCAAGAAAGACTTTGCACCAGGAGACCTAGTATGGATCAACCTAAGGAAAGAGAGGTTCCCTCCAAGAGAAAGAACAAGCTAGAGCCCAGGGCAGATGGTCCTTTTCAAGTCACAGAGAAGATAGGTCCCAATGCCTACAAAATTGATCTACCAGGAGAGTATGCAGTCCATGGAACATTCAATGTGGGAGATCTCAGTCCCTTCTATGAAGACTCTGAGGGGGAGGAAGACATAGGCTTGAGGTCAAGCCCTTTTCAACCTGGGGAGGCTGCAGCAGGAGCTCACCCAAGGGGTCTTGATGATCAAACCACATACAAGACAAGCTTGACCCCTCAGATGGAAGCTCGAGTTACAAGGTCTAAACAACAAGCTATGACAAGTCAAGAGCAAGCCAAGCCAAGCTACCCCAATGAAGAAGACAGTCCAGGGTTCAATAGCCCATGCCCACCCCCAACACAACCCACATTTCCCACACAAAACAGAAACAGAACCATTCAGGCCCAGACAGACCAGTTAACAAACCCTGCATCTAGGAGGTACACCAGAGCATCCCAACCACCCCCACCATGGCCTACCATCAAGCCAACCCACTAAGCTACAAGTTTGTCCAGGACAAATCCTTTTGAAGTCTAGTAAAAACCCATGAAACAGACACCCCAAGTTAGAGTCCAGCAAACCCATTAAAAACAGAGAAAGTACAAGGCAGTTTGTGGTTTCCTTTTGTTTAAGTCAACTTGTCCTCGTCCAAGGCAGGTCTTATCTATGTTCTAAATAGAGTAGGGAGTCCCAAGGAGCAGCAACACATCCAGGCAAAGCAACAAGGCAACAAGAACAACAGATTTCCATTTCAGGAAAACTCCAAAACTGCTTTATTTGCTTTTTGTTCAGTCTGTTTTTTGTGTCTTGTGTCTGTTCTTTATAGTTGTTGAGCTCGTCCTATTATGAGGCTCTTAATTAGTGTCAGTAGTAGTAGTTTGAATCCTAAGTTGGCCCTTGGATGATCTGTGCATCCAATGGCTCACAAGTTATCAGCCCCTCTATATAAAGAGGTCTTGTATGTTTGTTTAGAGCAGACTTTTATGAATGAATGAATTAAACTTTGAGAAATCACTCAATGTTATCAAACTTGTGCTAAGAGCTGTAGTTTGAAACAAGCCTGATACATCTCCAAGGTGTTTGATCAGTGCCTTGTATTGTGAGTCAAGTTATACCTGTGCTTTGCTGTGGTTTAACTTACTTGCTGTTGAGGTTAGTTTAGGGTGTTTGTGCTTTGCTGTAACACTTGAAACTGTCTCTAAAACCAGTCTTGAATCCTTTTTCTCTTGTGCTTTGCTGTAGAGGATTGTATCCAAGTCATATCCCTTGAATCTTTCAGTTAAACAACTCACAATCTCTAAAACAACATCCCTTGTTACTTGGTATTGTTTTCAGTTTGAGTCAAGCTAATCAAATCACTTAAAACTTGTGAACCTTAGTAGTTTACACTTCAGTACATGTCTAGACTTGGGCTCTTTTGCCTGAAAAATAGCCCCACTGTTATCACAATAAATTGTGATAGGATCTTTGGCAGTAGGAACTACTGTTAGTCCTTCCAAAAATTGCCGAATCCACACAGCTTCCTTTGCAGCTTCAGATGTTGCAAGGTACTCTGCTTCTGTTGTAGAATCCGCTGTAACGCTTTGCTTGAAACTCTTCCAGCAAACAGCTCCTCCATTCATCATATAAACGTAGCCGGATTGGGATTTCATATCATCCCTATCTGTTTGGAAACTGGTATCTGTGTAACCCTTACACGTAACTCAGTCTCGCCTCCAACACTAGAACGAATCCTTGGTCCTTCTTAAGTACTTAAGGATGTTCTTTACGGCTATCCAGTGACTCTCACCTGGATTTGCTTGGTAACGACTTGTAATGCTCAAAGCATATGCAACGTCGGGACGAGTGCACATCATAGCATACATGATTGATCCAACGGCTGAAGCGTAAGGGATCAATTTCATGCGTTCAATCTCCTCGGTTTTCGTAGGGCACTTTGACTTGCTCAAAGTGATCCCACTTCCATAGGAATAAAGCCTCTCTTAGAGCCTTTCATGTTGAACCGATCAAGAATCTTATCAATATAAGTCTCTTGACTTAATGCTAGTATCCTTTTAGATCTATCCCTATAGATCCGGCATATAAGATGCGCTGGGCCCTCCAGTCTTTCATTTAGGAAATGTATTCCTAGCCACTCCTTTACAGAAGTGAGCATTGGAATATCACCATGAGTAGTATGTCATCTACATAACAAGCTCGAAAAGTTACTTTACTCCCACTAAACTTATGTATAAAACGGTTCCTCGACACTTCGAGTGAAACATTTATGGGTTAATTACAGTGATAGAAACGAGATTCCAACTAATGGATGCTTGCTTAAGACCATAGATGGATCTCTTAAGTTTGCATACCTTCTTAGGGTTTGATGGATCCATAAAACCTTCAGGTTGTGTCATGTACACTTACTCTTCTAGAATCCCATTCAAGAAGGCGGTTTTGACATCCATTTGCCAAATCTCATAATTATGAAATGCGGCAACCGCTAAGATAATCCTTATGGATCGAAGCATGGCGACTGGGGTGAAGGTTTCGTCATAGTGGAGACCATGAACTTGGGTGAAACTGTGCACCACTAGATTTGTAAAACATCATGATGTTGTCTATGCCACTTTTGATCTTATAGATCCACTGACACTTGAAGAGGTCGTACCTCCTTAGGTAAATCAACCAAGTCCATACTTGATTGTCGTACATAGAATCCATTTCGGATTGCATGGCTCCTAGCCATAGTTTGAGTCGGATAGGAAAGGGGCCTGCTTTGTAGGGGGGGGGCTAGTAGTTCGTTACTTTCAAAAAGTAACACATTGTAGTCATCACCTTCCTCTATAAATACCAGGTATCTATCAGGTTGATGACTAATGCTGCTTACCTCCCAGGTGACGAAGAAATGAATGACAGTACAGACGAAGAGGGAACGTTTTCCTCGTCGTCCTTTTCGGTTTGTGGCTCTTGGACTTCATCAAGTTCAAATTTTCTCCCACTTTGTCTTTTAGAAATAAAATCATTTTCTAAAAAGACTGCATCACGAGACACAAACACTTTGTCCTCGTGTTTATTGTAGAAGTAATAAGCACGTGTTCCTTTGGATATCCTAGAAACAGACATTTGTCAGATTTGGGTGCGAGTTTATCGTCAGACTTATTCTTAACAAAAGCCTCACATCCCCAAATTCTCATAAACGACAAATAAGGGACTTTCCCTGTCCATATCTCATATGGAGTCTTGTTTGCCCCTTTAGTCGGGCTTCGATTTAGTGAAAATATTGCAGATAAGATAGCAAAACCCCAAAAATAATCAGGAAGCTCTGTCAGACTCATCATAGATCGAACCATATCTAATAAAGTTCGATTTCTCCTTTCGGACACACCATTTAATTGAGGTGTTCCAAGAGGAGTCCATTGTGATACTATACCACAATCTTTTAGGTGTGAATCAAATTCATTGTTCAAGTATTCACCACCACGATCGGATCGTAGGGCTTTAATCTTTTTATTCAATTGGTTTTCTACTTCATTTTGAAATTCTTTGAATTTTCAAAAGCATCACTTTTATGCCTCATCAAGTAGACATATCCATATCTACTCAAGTCGTCGGTAAAAGTAATGAAGTAGTGATAACCTCCTCTAGCTTGGATAGTCATTGGACCGCATACATCCGTATGTATAAGTCCTAATACTTCACTTGCTCGTGTCCCTTTTCCAGTAAAAGGAGCACGAGTCATCTTGCCTAGAAGACAAGATTCGCATACGCCATAAGATTCGTAATCGAATGGTTTGAGTACTTTAGATGAAACAAGTCTTTTTATGCGTCGTTCGTTTATGTGCCCTAAACGACAATGCCAAAGGTATGATTGATTAGGTTCACCCGTTTTGAGCTTCTTGTTTTCTACATGATAGACCTCTTTTGCAATATCTAAAACATAAATACCTCAAATAGAAATGGCCTCGCCATAAACCATTTCATTAAGTGAAAAAGTACAACAGTTGTTCTTAATGCAAAATGAAAATCCTTCCATGTCTAACACGGAAATGGAGATAATGTTCATGGTAAGAGTTGGTACATAATAGCAATTATTTAAATACAACTTTAAACCATTCGGCAAAAGAAGAACGTAGGTGACCACGGAAACTGCGGCTACCTTAGCTCCATTTCCCATGCGCAGGTCCACGTCACCATTGGCTAGTGCTTGCGCGTCCTTCAGCCCCTGTACATGATTACAAAGGTGAGAACCACAACCGGTATCAAATACCCAAGAAGATGTAATAGCAAAGTTAATATCTATCATATAGAGTGATGAAAGAATTTTACCTGACGTTGTCACACAACCGTCTTTCTTGTCTTTCAAGTACTTGGGGCAATTGCGTTTCCAATGCCCTTTGCCATTACAATAATAGCAATCCGCCTCCGCGTGTTTGTTGCCCTTGGGCTTGGCCTTGTAAAAGACCTTGCCCTTTCCCTTGCCGGATTTCTTGAAAAGAGTCTTACCCTTTCCCTTGTCCTTCCTTACCCCAAGGTTCATGTTCTTCATTTTCATGGAAAGAACATCCTTGGGTTCACTTCCACTAGCCTCCATGTCCCTCTCCGCTTGGGTGAGGAGTGCATGGAGTTCATGGAAACTCTTGTCCAGTCATTCATGTTTAGTTCCCCCTCACTTGGGGGAACTTAGGTGAGAGGAATGAGGATCTTTACCACCACCAAATTCTTCGGAATTTTGACCCTAGACGCTCTAAGTGTCCCGGGATAAACCTTT
>JAIUZE010015860.1:0-11322 GCA_022085475.1 Heliosperma pusillum | reverse complement strand
AAACATGAAAGACCAATACTTCTATAAACAGGCATAAGTTCCTAGCACGGCCCATAGTCGATTGTAACTCGAGGCTATACCACAAGGTAGGAAAACATCCTAGTCCTAGACTGATCAAACCTAGCGACAACAGCTAACCCATTCCTCGTCCCATGACATAACCGTACATGAGAAACTCTACTAGGCGACCCCCTAAGCAGAGATGGCTAGTACTTAAGCTGGCTCCATTCCCAAAGTGGAAGCAATTAGGCAGCCATGCCCGACTTGGATATAAACCCACCAAGCCGGGACACAAAAGCTATCAACAAGTGAACATATACTCGTTAAAGACAGTAAGGCCTATCAATGTCATGGTCCAAGCTACTCATTTAGAATTAGAATGGTCAAGACGCCATATATCCATAATTCTCTATGGGTACTTAGTCAACACGACGCCAACCATATAAACAAACAGTCACGGGAATACATCCTATCATGTGACTAATTGCATATAAATAGTAATCAAATATCATATCGCCTCATATCTACTAAGGCTAATTCAGTAATTAAATACAACCTTACTGGAAGACAAATCCCCGACCCGAGTCCCGCGACGGGTCATCAGTCAAATCGGGGCTGACTAGATCTTAGTTTGACCAAACCCGTTGGATCAAAACGGCTAGAAACAGAGTCTTTATCACATAGACATAGACATAAAAATCAACATATTCCATACATGTTATTTTATTAACTTCTAACATGTGAATTATTATATTATAACAAAACCCCGTTTGGCTTAACTAATATCCAATTAAACTACGATCTCGTCTTATAATTTCTAACATGTGAGAAATAATAATTTTATGGAAAACCTTTTTAATTTAAATATTTTACTTATTAACATTTCCCACTTGCTAAATATTACAAAACACGATAAAAATGACGATACCTCAAAAACCGTCACGAGTCCCAAGGTGGGACCCACGGGCTGAATTGGGCCGGACCCAATATGGGCCTGGATGGGCCCACGGACAGAAATGGGGCTGTTTTTGGCCTTTGACTCGATTTTACTAAAAACCGTTTCCTAAAAATTCCCGCATGCTTTAACGTATTTAAAACCCGTCAAAACAACAACCAATCAATCAAACATCGACACAACCCAAAGACCAAAACCCGGACCCACCTTGACCAACCCAGACCGGTCTGAACCGGCCTGGACCGGTCTGGTTTGGACCCGGTTCAGTCCCCTTCACACGGTTCACCCATAAACAACATCAAATCAATTCCAAAATGTTTTTAATCATCAAACAACCATTTTAACAACATTCATACAAAATCATAACTTATTAAAAATCATCAAAATTTGTCAAGAACATTAAACTTGTTAAAATTTCATAAACAACATAAAAATCATAACTTAGTAAAAATCATTTAAAATTCTCCAAGAACACTAAATTTGTTAAAAGTTCATAAACAACATAAAAATCATAACTTATGAAAAACCATAAAAATTCATCAAGAACAATAAATCAACATAAAAATTCACTACAACTTAAAAATCATCAAGAACACTAAATCATCATAAAAATTCATACAAAATAAAATCATCAAAAATCATCAAACATCACAAAAATTCCATACAACATAAAAATCATAAAACAACATAATAATTACTACTTAACATATTACTAACTAAAAATCCATAAATCATAAAACATGAACCAAAAATAAAGATGAACCAAAATCCAAATAAATCCAATTAAAGGCTATGTTACTAACTTAACTCTTAAATACTATAACATGAGCCAAAACTAAAGACTACAAAAACAAACTAAGGCTATGTGACATTAATTCGTCGAGTAAAACGGAATCGTTACCTTAGCTAGCCAAAATCACTTAGCACCAAAATATAAGAAATATATAAGTAAGAAAACCCTTCTACTAGTCTTCACCCAAAATATAAGAGTCCCCAAATTCGTCTTCAAACTCTTCCCCTATAAGAAATAACAAGAAAAACAATTATTAGAACTTAAACTAAATTTTCCATAATTAAATGATGAAAACGATCTTGACGGAATTGAAAATTAACCGTACTAGAAGATGGAGAGCGAAGAGGAGATCCTAGAAATATAAATTAGGAAGGATTTAATTAAGAAATGAAGGATTTATGGAGGTTTTGCTCAAGAACGATGAAGAACGATTGATGAACGATGAAGAACACGAAGAACGATGAAATAAAGTGATGTTTTGATCTTTATTTGAGTTGTTGTAAAAATGAAAAGTTGTTGGTGAGTGGAGAGTAGGTTGAGCCGTGAGTTTATAGACAAATAAGGCTGTCGGATTTTGAATTCGTTGTTACGTAATTGACTCGCGTTTAATAATTATTTTACGGTAAACGATTTAATATAATTTACGATAAAGTAAATATCAAGATATTATGATATTAAAATGAAAAATAATGAAAATATCAAGACTTAAGAGGGGTAAGGGAGCCGTGTGATGTTGAGCTTGTCGGGTCCGATTTCGAGCGTTTTGCGTAGTTTTCGTTAACTGATCGATAAAGTGAAATAATATCTAGATATTATAATATTATAATCAAAAGTAATGAAATATCAAGCCCTATTAGAGGACTAAATGGACCGTGTGGCATGGTGAGGATTCGGTCTGTTTTTGATCGATTTGCGTAATCTTCGTTGACGGATCGATAAAGTAAGTAAATATCTAGATATTTTGATTATTTTAATCAAAATAAATAAAACATCTAATGGTGAGTGGAAAGCGATGACATCAACGTGTGACTCATGCCAAAGTCGAGTTTCGATTTTGTTGCGCGCATTACGATGCGTCGGGGATAGTTAAATGACGTTCGGTTAAAACCGTAAACGTTATTCTTTAAATCTCGAATAAAGTCAAATAAGTATAGTAAATGATGATAAATACTAATAATCTTAATTAAAAATAATCAAAAAGAATAATTGTTTAAATAAATTTCGGTCTTCAACATCGCAAAGCGAGTCGGGGAAATCAACGAAGTCAAAAAATCGACTAAAAGTCGGGAAAAAGTCAAAAATGACCTTAAAGTCAGGAAAAGTTTTTAAGACGACTTTAAAAGGCAAAGGAAAAAGTAAATGAGAAGTTAAAAAGTCAAGAAAAAGTCAAAGACGATTTAAAAGTCAAGGAAAAGTCAAGACGACCAAAAAACGGTCTTTTCATGAAATCTCTCCAAAAATTCCAAATACTGAACGCGGGAATTTCAAAAATACGACTCCGAACAAAAATTCCTATTTTAAAAACTTAAGTTGTACTGAAAAGTGTTAGTAAATATTTTTACTAGAAAAATTGGGCACTTTTCGGGTTGTTACACCCGACCCACCTTGGTCACGGGTTGAGCTCAAGGAACCCACGCCCACGGCTTGAACAACCGTGTCCAATACCGTCTCAATTTTTTTATCCTGCGCATCCAAGCGCTCCATAATACTACCAATGAACATATCCAATTTGGATTCAATCACAGAAAAATCAGCCCCACCCGTCGGCATACCAGCCGAACTGCCCTTCACTAAAAACAGCAATTCCGGACCATTAGCATCTAACTTCATAAATTTCAAGAACGTATCACACATCTCATCCTTTACCGCAACCCCATAATTTTGCACATTAACAACTCCCTTTGACTCAAAGAGCCGAGACAACCACATGCCATACGGCAAGTCAAGAGTAGAGTAAAATTTGTCTTCGGTCACCGAGAAAGCGGTTTGCGAAATACGATTAAAAACAAGAGAAGGTAAATTAACCCGGTTTCCTTCCAACCAATGCTTAACGACTAACATCTCATAGCATGCAATTTTGTCACGTCCGCCCCGTCGCGGAATCACGGTATTCCATAAAAAATTTAACAGAAATTTCAGTTTAGGAGAAACACTACCCGCCAACACGCAACTCGACACCGTCGCCCCAACATCAAAATACTGCTTAACCTCCAGCTTAGCCATGTCCGTCAGTTCATCCCATGACGTACTCGGATTGATTTTGATTCCATCATCAGGAACCGAAAACAGAGTACAAAAGTCCGTCACGGAAATCGAAACTGAACGGCCATTTATGACGGCATGCAAGACTCCATTGTCTAAAGAAACAGAAGAAAAGAACTGAATTACCTCAATCGGATACACCGGACCCGAAAACTCAGCCACCGTTTCCCATTCTTGGAAATTCAAAAAATCAGAAAAGAATCCCAAAGCTCTATACTTGTCACACCAAGCCTTAGGATAGTGCCGACCACCGTGTATTCCATATTGAGCAACCCGGTTCACAAGTTTTCTTTCGTCTTTTGTAAGACGGAGTTTATCAATTCCCAAAGATGTTTCTTGCGGCGAAAAATCACGAAGAGTTACCCGTGTGGTCTCCTCGAAAACCGTGTCAGTGGGTTCGTTTGTAACATCTTCTTGGAGTCTACCTTTGCCTTTATTTAACCGTCTTCTTTTCGTACCCTCGAGACCCGCACCCGACTCGGTTTGGTTTGGGTTGGGTGATTGTTGTGTGGGAGGAGAAGAGGTATTTTTAGGCATGCTTGGCTTGGGAGTTTTAGGATTTGGGTTTTTCGTAATTTTTGATCTAGTGGAAGCCATTGTTGAAGGTTGAAGGTTTGGGTGTTTTTGTGTGTTGTTTTGGTAAGGTAACCGTGAGGAAGGAGAAGGGTAGTAAAAAAATTGGTTGGGAAATTAAGATGGTAAAAGTGATAGGTGTAAGAGAGTAATTATGATTGTATAAGGGTAGGTTTTACTTTTGTACTTGTGCACATGGGTGTGCCGTCCAATATAGTTCTTTCCTTTTTTTTTTTTTTTTTTTTTTTTCAATTTGAATTTTGGTAGGAAAAGAATCTTGGGTGGTTATTTTTGTTGAGATATGGTAAGGATAGAATTTGGTAAATAAAAAGATATGGAAATGTAATATTTATTTGAGAATTTCGGCCAAAAAGAATTGCATTGGTAGAATTTTGGTTTGATTAGGAAAGTGAATAAGATAGGTTTTTGGCAAATATGTGGTTCATAATTCAATTTCCATAAAACACTAAATATGCAAGATACTCACGTAAAATATATTATATTAAACACAAATATACTAGCAATGAAATATGCGGACACAGTCATATACTCTCGTCTTAATCTAGCCAGTCACGCAGGTTCACAAAATAAATAAGATGAATTTAATTGCTACCGATTAAACCAATTTCCAACCGCAAAATCTCAAAACGTCTTCTCTCTAACGCCTTTGTTAAAATGTCAGCCCATTGATTGTCAGTACTACAAAATTCGAGTTTAATGTTGCCCTTTTCTACATGGTCACGCAAAAAATGATGTCTAATGTATATATGCTTAGTACGAGAATGCTGAGCTGGGTTCTTAGAGATAATAATAGCACTCGTATTATCACAGAAAACAGGCATACAACCAACATTAACACCATAATCACATAGTTGTTGCTTTAACCAAAGTAGTTGAGAACATACCAGTCCTGCAACGATATATTCAGCT
The DNA here is from genome assembly GCA_022085475.1 of Heliosperma pusillum. Lineage (NCBI taxonomy): Eukaryota > Viridiplantae > Streptophyta > Magnoliopsida > Caryophyllales > Caryophyllaceae > Heliosperma > Heliosperma pusillum. The sequence continues at coordinate 5,809 of JAIUZE010015860.1, read as the reverse complement.
TCTGCAGTAGATAATGCAACCAAATTTTGCTTCTTTGAGCCCAAGTAATTATGCAAGGTCCAACAAACGTAGCAAATCCAGAGGTACTTTTTCTATCTAACGAACATCCCGCATAATCTGCGTCTGAATATCCTACTAGATCGAAATTGCACTCAAGTGGATACCATAAATATAAATTAGATGTACCAATTAAATATCTCAAGATACGTTTAACAGCAATCATATGTGATTCTTTAGGACATGATTGAAATCTAGCACAGACACATACGCTGAACATAATGTCAGGTCTACTTGCAGTTAAATATAATAAAGAACCAATCATACCTCGATATGTAGTCTCATCTACGGACTTACCATTTTCGTCTAAGGTTAACTTTTTATTAGTTACCATAGGTGTGTCCATTTGATGAGCGTTCTCCATACCAAATTTTCTGATTAGCTCCTTGACATATTTTTGTTGGTGAATCTTTATGACTTCTTTGGTTTGTTGAATCTGCAGTCCTAGGAAGAATTTCAATTCTCCCATCATGCTCATTTCAAATTCTGAGGTCATAAGATCTGAAAAATACTTGCACAATTTATTGTTAGTAGAACCAAAAATAGTATCGTCTACATAAATTTGAGCAACAAGTAAATCAGAACCCTCGGATTTTAGAAATAGGGTTTTGTCGACAGATCCTCTTTTAAAATTGTTTTGTAATAAAAATTTTGACAATCTGTCGTACCAAGCCCTAGGCGCTTGTTTCAAACCATATAAAGCTTTATCGAGTTTAAAAACATGGTTTTGAAACTTGCTATTCAAAAATCCAGGAGGTTGTTCAACGAAAACCTCTTCTTCCAAATAACCGTTAAGAAATGCAGTCTTAACGTCTATTTGGAATAATTTCATTCCTTTGTGAGCTGCGAAGGCGATGAGCAATCGAATAGCTTCAAGTCTTGCTACTGGAGCGAATGTCTCGTCATAGTCAATCCCTTCTTGTTGATTATAACCTTGAACGACCAATCGAGCCTTGTTACGAACTATAACTCCTGAATCATCCAATTTATTTCTGAATACCCATCGAGTACCAATCACAGTTCGATTAGGAGGTCGTGGCACAAGGTGCCATACTTTATTACGTTCGAACTGTTGAAGCTCCTCTTGCATTGCTACAATCCAGTCGGATTCTGCAAGAGCTTCTTTGATGTTGGTAGGCTCTATGGTAGACAGAAAAGAATAGAAAGAACAAAAGTTATTTAATGTTCGCCTCGTTTGAACTCCCTTATTCAAACTTCCTAGGATACTATCCATAGGATGAGAACTCTTATATTTCCATTTCTTAGAGTTCCTAGGCTCGTCATCATCTGATGAACTATCATTTTCCTCAAATGATTTAGAATCAAGATTGGTTCCCCCTGAGCTGGACTCTGGGGTTATAGCTGAAGTTGGTACACCTTCAGTTACACCATCTTGGTTCTGGTTCAAAGTTATAGCATCATCAGCTATAACTTTAGTTTCCTTTTCCTTGCTTTGAGAAGAGACATTCGTATCATCAACAATTGTCTCAGTTCTCTGTTCAAGGTCATTTGCGGGTTTATCAAGTTCATCATTGATTCCTTCAATAAATTCTTCATTATTATCTGGCACGTCATCTCTAGAGAGGCGAAAGTCTGGATCATTCATATCTTCTTCTTCATTCTGTTCAACTTGCTCAGGCACATTATCTTCATCAAATACAACATGAACACTTTCTTCTATGCACAAGGTTCTTTTGTTAAAAACTTTAAAAGCTTTACTATGATTAGAATAACCAACAAACACAGCTTCGTCACTTCGTGGATCAAATTTGCTTAATTTACTTTTTTCCATTATTATTGACAAAACATTTACTACCGAAGCAACGAAGGTGAGCTATATTGGGTTTTCTCCCTCTTAAAAGTTCATAGGGAGTCTTTTTGAGAATAGGTCTAATCATAGCTCTATTGTGCACATAGCATGCAGTACTTATGGCTTCTGCCCAAAAGCTCTTAGGAAGGCCACTACACAACAGCATAGTGCGGGCCATGTCCTCTAATGTTCTATTCATACGTTCCACGACACCATTTTGTTGTGGGGTTCGTGGTGCAGAAAAGTTATGTCCTACACCATTCTCCCTACAATATTCTATAAAAGCTTGATTATCAAATTCGGTGCCATGATCCGTACGAATGAAAACTAACTTTTTATCATACTTGTTTTGGGCGAGCTTCATTAGTACTACAAACTCATCGAAAGTTTCATCTTTAGTAAATAGAAAGATAGGCCATACATACCTGGAGTAGTCGTCGACTAGGACGAATACGTACCTTGATCCACCGCGGCTTCTAACTTTCATAGGTCCACACATATCCATGTGTACCAACTCAAGTGGACGCTCTGTACTTACTACTCATTTCGGTTTGAATGAAGATCTAACTTGTTTACAACGGGCACATGAGTCACACATCTTTTCTTGTTCGAATTTGATTGAGGGTAGACCCTCAACTAAATCCCAAGACTTAAGTTTCTTTAAAATCGTTGGACTGATGTGTGCAAACCTATTGTGCCACAAGCATGAATCATCCACAGTGACTTTCATGCACGTAAAGGAACTTGTAGTGACTTTGTTTAAATCAATCATATACACGTTCCGTTTACGTAGACCTTCTAAGATAAAATTGCTAGTTCCTTCAACTATGATACGACAAACATTTGAATGAAAAACGACTTTGTTGCCTTTGTCACATAGTTGAGAGATACTTAGCAAGTTATGCTTAAGGCCATCTACCAGATAGACGTTATTAATAGCATGTGAAGAAGATATACCAATCTTACCTACACCGATTATGTTGCCCTTCTTGTTGTCTCCAAAGGTGACCTTGCCACCATTGAAGGGCTCTAGTGAAAGAAAAAGATTCTTGTTTCCAGTCATGTGTCTCGAACATCCACTGTCGAGATACCATAGATTATTTTCTTTCACTAATACCTGCAAGAGAATCAAATACAACTTTTAGGTACCCACGCTAAGTTGGGTCCTTTGTGGTTAGTGACTCTATATATTTGATCCTTCCTAACCCATACCTGTTTAACAATTCTTTTCTTTTTAGGATAGGGTTTGCTAGGTTTATTATATTGTTTGTTATTGTTGTGACGCACATTAGGTTTAAATGACTGCTTCTGATTCACATTAGGTTTAGATTTTGAAGGTACAGATGTGTAATCGAAAGCCATGTCATAAAACCATCTAAACTCATTGTTTCTAATCTCATCACGTTGAGATTCAGGTTCAGACTCATTAACACTAGACACGTCATGTTCTTTCACAAACTCAGTTTGATTTTTGTTGTCATTAACATATTTAACACAATTATCTTTAACATGACCGTTGTGACCACAATAATTGCAAATCAGATATTCTGAAAGATTGACGTACTTCCTTCTTCTGAAATCACGGTCAGAAGGAGTGGATTTGCATTTATCATGGTCTCTACGACTATAGCATTCATGACCAAGACCTTTCTTCATGTTATTATTAGACTGTTCGGTAAGGAAGTCTAAGACGTTTTGACTTCCTTCCCACTTATCATGGACTTTTCGTGCATGTAGGAGCAATTCCTTCAAAGACTGAAATTCTTTTTCACATGACGAATGATCTACATTCGAGTCTTTGGAGGGATTGTTCTTTTTAAAATTTTCACGGAAATCATTGAAACGTTTGTTCAAGATAAGTTTCTCCTCATTATGTTGACTTTTGGCTTGGGAGAATTCAGCCTTCAAATCCTTCAATTGCTGAGAAAGAAAAGAGTTTACTTTCTCATGATCAAGAATAACAACTTCCTTTGCCTTAGCTTGAGATTGTAAAAGCCCATTGACTTTCTTCAATTCTAAAGTTATAGCTTCATTAGCTATAACTTTGGCTTGAAGATGCTTAATGTTGAGCTTTAACTCTGAGATTATAGCTTCATTAGCTATAACTTTAGACTCAAGAGCTTCTTTCTCAACATTTGTCTTGTCTGAAGTTATAGCTGAAGTTGCCATAACTTTAGACTTGAGCTTTTTAGCTTTGGCTTTAAGAAGTTGGTTTTCCTCAGCAATGTCAAGGATTTGTTCTTTAAGATCTTTCAATTCTAGACTCTGCTCATGACAATGATCTAAGGCTTCTTCAAAATACTTAATTAAAGACTTCTTAGATAAATTCTTAACTTGGTTTTTAAGTTCAAGATGACTAACCTCTTCATCATCTTCTGAATCTGGTTCTGAATCTGAGTTGCCAACAAGACACATCTCGGATTCGCTTTCATTGTCACTGTCAGAAATTCGGTCAAGACTGACGTTGCTTAGACACAAGTTGGCGACTTCCTCTTCCTCTGACTCGTCGTCCTCTGTGTCGAGATCTCCCCAGCAATAAGCCATCATCACTTGCTTGAATTCATTCTTGGTTTTGTCTCGTTGATTTTTGTCTTTGATTTTCTTCCATGTAGGGCAATCTTTGATCATGTGATCATTATCCCCACATTTGAAGCAACCACGACTAGAAAGAGACCCTTTTGACTCACTTGGCTTCTTGTAAGATTTGTTAGTGTTGTTGTTAAACGTTTTCCCTTGTGGTTTGTTAAAGAACTTTTTCTTAAAACGTCTAGCAAACAACACTGTTTCATCTTCAAGATCCGAATCTTGTCTTTCACTAGATTCGGCCTGTAAAGCCACCTTCTTGCTATTACTATCATTTGCCGCATCTTCATCAAGAGTAATCTCATGAGCCATTAGGGTTCCAAGTAGCTCTTGATAAGATAGGTCAGATAGATCTGTACATTCCTCAATTACCGTCACCTTAGGTCTCCATCGTTTAGATAGACTTCTAAGGATCTTTCTGGCAATTTCCTCGGAGTCAAAAGTTTTTCCAAGATTTTTCAATTCATTAATGATACTGGAGAAGCAAGTAGACATGCTGTCAAGCGATTCATTTTGTTCCATGGAGAACAATTCGTATTTTCGCATAAGTAGAGCTATGCGTTGTTTTTTGACAACAGTTGTCCCCTCATAAGCTAACTCAAGACCATCCCATATTTCCTTGGCAGTAGAACTAGATGAGAAACGATCAAATTCAGTATGGGTCATGCCGTTTTGCAAGAGACTAATAGCCTTTGAATTTTTCTCAGCTTTCTTATAATCTGCCTCAACATAGTCATCTTCTTTCTTTTCGATAGAAGTGACAGTGGCCGTTCCAAGCATGATCTTATTAGGACCATTCTTAATGATTAGCCAACACTCCCAATCGTTACCCTTTATGAAATGGGTCATCATATTTTTCCATAAACTGTAGTTCTTCCCATCGAATACGGGACACTTCAGATGTTGGGAATCCATTAAAATAAAATTAAATGCAGCGGAAAATAAATAAAAATAAAAAGATAAATGGATCAGACTCCTTGCTGTAAGGCAATCAAGAGCACGAGGCTCTGATACCAATTGTAGAGTCTATTGATCGAATACGAAAGAGGGGGGGTGAATTGAGTATTAAAAACTAGCCCCACTTTTTGATTTATATGATATGTAATTAATTATTTGATCTTATGAATTAAAATCAACTAATTAATTAATCAAAGTAAGCGCGAATAACGAAATAACGAAAAGTAAAGAGATAAGAGAGAGGCACACGATTTTTGAAGGGGTTCAGTTTCACACGTTGAAACCTACGTCCACTATTCTCGATTAATAATTTTTAGTACCTTTCTACGGATTACAAAAATTATCAACCCACTCGTATAATCAACTATGATTATAACTCAAGGTGAGTATCGCTAAATACTC
>JAIUZE010015859.1:0-12057 GCA_022085475.1 Heliosperma pusillum | reverse complement strand
CATCTATACAAGCTCCAACCGTATTTAGGAAGGGTGTTCCTAATATAATATAGTCATTCCTTTCCTTCTTTGAAAATATGACATAAAAATCGACGGGAACGAGGAAGTATCCAATCCGTATTGGGACATCTTCTACAATTCCTGCGGGAGTATGCATAGATCCATCGGCTAGTTGAAGGCTAGTACTACTGAATTTCATTTGTATTGGGCAATGGTCATGATAGAAATCAAAAGGCATGACGCTAATAGCGGCTCCTAGATCACACAATGCACCTTTGACCTTATGAAAACACATTGTGAAAGAAATGTTGAAACAACCTGGGTCTTTAAGTTTGGAAAGAATGAGAATCTTCCCTTCTTCAAGGGTAGGTTCCTTGCGAGAGTCTTTGGTTGCTTATTTTTGCCTAGATGTTTTGCCAATCCGTGCCTCGAATTTTGAAAAAGCTTCGTTTGTTGCCAAAGTTACTTCTCCAATTCTTACTTCCAATTTCCCTTGAGCTTTTATCAATGTCATGATCAAAGCTTCGAGACGAGATGTCTCCTCATGTGTAGGGACTTTGGTTGGTTTGGCTAGTGTTGGATTGTTGCAAAGTTCATGGGGTAACCTAAAGATAGGCTCCTTACTCTTTTCATTCCCAAGAGGATGGTCACAAGGTTTATCACTAATCATGTCAATTGTGACAATCGATGGTGCTTCACTCCCTTGGGTGTGTTGGCTAGAACTCGATGGGGTCAACTCCTCTACTCTCTTTTGGAGAGATAAAATGGCTGATTCGAGTGAGTTTAAGCTTGAAAAGAAGTATGAGTACATATTATGTTGGGATTGGATTACTTCCCTTAACTTAACATCTACTTTTGTGATCACATGATCATTTTGAAAGGACGAGTTTGGAATTGTATGAGGTGTATTTGTGGGTTGAGTTTGGCGAAATTGTGGGTGGAAAGGGTTTAAGGGTGTGAGTTTGTTCCCACATCGTTGTGGTGCATGCCCTATCCCACCACAAAGTTCACATGGTGTTGTTAATGAGGTAAATGGGTTGAAAACTTTTGGGCGATATAAAGTATTTTTTGGGGTGGTTTCGTTTGATTGAACGGGACAGGCTAAGGAAATTTTGGTGTCAACATCTTTTGAAGTTTCTACTAGACTCTTTTTTCGCTCTCCCCCATTGGTTTGTGAACCTTCCCCACTTTCATTTTGTGATTTAATTGATAGGTTTGACAAATTGGTTCTAAACCTACGGTGAAAAGCGATGACAATCTCTTCCCACTCCATAGGTCTTGTGGCTTCCTTTAAACGACGGGTGAACCACCATTTAGCTTCTCCCTTTAGTGATAAAGGAAAAAGGGTTTCTCTAATTTTGTTTTGGATGATTCCCTCCCTCACAAAGGTTTGACACAATTCGCAAAAGGTTTGTAGATGGTGTGACGGGTTTTCGTTTGGTTTTCCAGTAAATTGGTTACCCTCAATGAGAGCAATCAAAGTCATATGGACCCTTAGGATCCCACTAGCGAGCTCAAAAACCCGGTACCTTGGATCTTCCCTTGTTAGTACCATTTTTGTCAACCTACAAGAAAAACACAAAAGAGGAAGTTAGTAACGATTTAGGTACGCTTGCACCTAAAAATGGTAGAAATGATAAACAAAAACCAACAATACATAGATAAACAAAACCGTGCTCCCCGCCAACGGCGCCAAAATTTGATCGGTTATGTCGCGGTCCTGATACAAAAATAATTATCCGCACTTAGGCTAACAACATAAGGAATGTAATTACGGAAGTAGGGTGTCGATCCTCAGGGAGTACGTGTTAACTATGAATTGCTATGGATTGATTTTCATTTAAGTTCGAGTCATTTGAGGTGGTTGTATAAGATATTAACATAAAATAAAATGACAAGTATGTAAATGACGATATGTAAATGACAAATATGTAAATTGCAGAATGTAAAACTCAAAACAGAAGACTTACCCGATCGGATTGTCACGTACCCGATTGGGGAAGTATTCTGATCCAAGTGACAGTATTTAAAATCTAACTAAAGCGATATTTAAATGACAATATTGAAAGGCTATCTAACTAGACTAATAAACTAGCTAATAACAATAATGTAAACTACCTAAGAATAGAAATAAAATGACGATAAAGTAAACTAACTAAACAACAATAAAATAAACTATCTAAAATGATAAAATAAACTAACTAATCAAATCGAAATAGTGAAAGAGAAATACAAGTAAAACGATACAAAAGTCTCATAGATACCAATACTAGAATTACTATGATTGTCTAGGCCTTGTAGCGGTATATTCCTTTCGGATTCGTACCGACCTTTTAGTGGGTCCTAACGTCCTCTCAGCATGGTTAGGTTAGTAAACCCCTATTGGCAGTCCTAATTCCCATGCCAACTCTCGTTATAAAGATAGAAATTGACTAATACAAACAATAGTTTATGGCCACTAAACATAGTTATAGAATTTGACACAACCAAAGGAAGAAACAACTAGATGGTTCAAATGGTATCTACTCTTCTTTTATTTCATTTAACTCGTAAATCATTTCAATATTACAACTCTATTTATTTTATTTACATAATGTTAATCTTACAATATTGTATCTAATATATGTGATCATGTGATTAAGTAAATTAATAAGAAAAAGATGTAGGAAATTAAACTATGAAATATAAATACTAAAGTGATTATGGTGATTATATTAATAACGATTCTAATGACAATTTTTAGGATTATATGATTAGGTAAAATGTAATGTGACATGCTAAACAATATTTTGGTTTTAACTGGATTAATTTTAGATTGATTTCCTAATAACAATAATATGAAAATAATACTAATTAGTTTAAGGTTCATGATGAAAATTGCATAGTAAAAGATAGAGAATTACCAAGTTTGGAATATGAATATATAAGAACGAAAGTAAAGAACAAATATCCAATAACAAAAGCTATGAAAACACTAGAGAAACACTAAGAAATAAACTAAAAACTTGTAAGAAAGAAACAAACTATGAAATGTGTTATTGTATGATAAAAGATGATAAGAGATAAGTATATGATGATAAAATGATAATGGATGATTGGATGATTGGATGATAGTTGTGTGTGATGATAATTGGCTTTTATAGGGCTGCATGGCTGCTGATCCCTCGTCCAAATTCATACCCTAGTCAAAGCATTAAATCACACATTTAAGCTCGGTTGAAGAAGAGCTAAGTAACGTCCATTTGCAGAAATATCCGATCGGGTAAATGTGCAAGATGGATTCTTCCGTCTTTTCGTCTTAGGCACGGAATCCTATGCCTTGGTCTTGGTCAATGCAATACGGAATTGGGGTTGGGCTGATCTTCTTTTGGCTTGGGTTGATGTTTCCTTTTGAAGTTCAAAGCCAAAGTCCAAGGTAAATCAAATTGAGGAAGGATGTAGCGGAATCGTAATCAAATCGTGAAGTGGCTATCATCAATTCATTGAAAACTCGTATCCTAGTGCCTTTGCTCCATAAAGTAGGAAATTATAGCAAAACCGCTTCGTTTTCTAGAAAATGAGTCAAAACACGCAAAACAACTAGAATAGCAATATTAGCTCGTTAATCACTTAACAAAGTGCATAAATCGTATGGAAATCGAGCTAAAACGGGGGATAAATCAGTACAAAATATCACTTATCAGCGCACTCTAAATAACCATTCCCAAATGCTGAAAGTCCATAGACCTTAATTAGACTCCTGTAATTATTTACTAAATTACTTATTAATTTAGTTTATAATGATCTATGTAACATGCATGCAAATATAAAGACATTTATATAAGAGAAGAAATTTCCTCACATTGATATGGAAAATATAAGGGCACAACAAGAACTCCTTCTTGTTGTTCTTGAGCTATAAATATGGATGAACACAAACAATCTCCAAAGGAGAAGATCTCCTCTAAGTTGCACCAAGATTAACCCAAATAATCTACTCTTATTATTAACTAGATAATAAGATAGATATTATACTACTAATATTATGACTATATTACTACACTAGTAATACTTAGTAAATATTAGTACTTGAGAGTTTTTAGTGAGAGGAAAATTTTTAGAAAGAAGTATGACAATTGCACAAAATGAAGTGATCAATGATGAACAACAATTGTTCATTATAAAGCCAAATTGGCCGGATGACATAGTCCAAAAATGGACTATTATTTTTTTCAATTTGATCACATGCATTAGAGTGGAGTGTTGTAGTATATATGATGATTATTTCTACTTGTTATGTCACTTTCAATAAGTAACTAAAGAGTAAAAACAAGAACAAAAATCATCACCCTTCTAACTACAATCCAACCGGCCATTTTGGCCTAGTTAGGTCCATTTTGATTTTTTGATATTTGTCTCACAAATACTTATTGATCATATGGTTAATTATCTTGTATAATTAAGTGTTAATTTGATCATATAACAATTATATGAGTCAATTAAATAAATAATATGTACTTAACATTTTAAGTAATATTTTACCATTATATCAATATATAATGGGTCCCACAATGCATGGTTAATTTATTTTACAACTCCTTGTAAATATAATTAACGAATTACCTCTATCTCAAAACCTCAACTAATTTAGTAATTTAACGATTAATTACTAAGTTAAATCTTATTTAATCGTATTAAAATAAGATATAAATTTATTAGTCAATTATCGCATAATTGAAAATAAGCTTAATCGAATTTGAGTTCTTAACTCATTTTCTAATAATTAACTCTCGTACATATCGAATATATGTAATGTACTAATTAACTGTATCGTATACAAATAATTAGTTACTATTTGGATTTCATCCTTTAGGTGTGACCGAAAGGGCTCAGTTGATCACCGCCGTCAAACGACAATAACGTCAAACTCTAGTTAGCCAACCGTTATTGATTTACGTTAATCAACTGACTAATCATATATATAGTCAATAATTATCCCAATTATATTCCATAATAAGATTTATTATGTGGCGCACTATTGTGGAGGACACCTACTCCACCAATCTCCCACTTGTCTGACACAAGTGTGCGTCACCGATTCTCTTGTCTCTTTATTACATCTCCCACTCAACGCAAGGTGTCTTTCAGGTCGCACTTGCGATTGACAATATCTAGAGTGGTTTTCTCGATAGGGAGAGTAACTGTCTGACCGGAAAATCGACCATAGATCTCTTTCCGAGCGTGGCCACGCATTTACAGTAACTACTCCTCGAGTGGCCTAAAGATGTTTTTACCCAACGTGGGTGGACAATTCCTGTTGATCCATCTACTCTGTATGATGCAGATCACCATGATCCAGAAGAAGTCCATCGGCCTCGTTTTACGGCACGACCTAGAACATCAACCAAAACCAATCGGAAACTGCACCGACTCAGATAGACGGTCGCCAGTCAAAAGAATCAACTTATAGGAATAAGATAGAAGACCCTGCCACGACCAGGCATCAAATAATTGATTTAAGGGTCTCTACAATGTCACTGTCCGACAGAGTGTCATACAGTCTGTCTATGTAAACGACCAGTCATCGCCATGACCCCATGGTGCTGAACCAACCATCGATCGACTTACAATCTAGTCATTTCGAGACGTCACCTCATTGAGTGACTAGGGACAAAATACTAAGTTCGTCCTGTCCACTTGAATTGGGTTCAACCTTTCTTTCAACCAATTCGGATAAACAAAGTATTAAAATTTAGTCAAACTAAATAAAGGAGTTTTTTAATGAAACTCTAACAATGAATGCGATTATCAAATATTTGGAAAAATTGATACGCTATCATATTTCATATCTTATAATCTTTAACAATTCAGGTACATATTTCAATCCCCATTGAAATGACATGACTATCATGTTCAGCCTGCAAAAAGCATGGCTAATGGATTAGCAATACTTGCATCTTTCCATCGTTCTGATTGCTATTTCTCTTTGTCTACGTAATCTCATATTACATAAAACTTTCTGAGTACGTGTCTAGGTTTGAATCTAAAAGGACTCTTGGCCTAAAGGTAGCTCCCACTGTTTTACAAGTATAATGGGATAGAATATATACAACTACATGAACTATTTCTAGTCCCTCCAAGCTACCTTCATATGCATCATCATATGACACAATGTACTCCATTTCCGTTGTTAAATCCGCAATGATAAACTTCCTAGAACACTTCCAGCGGATACATGACATTTATATTTGAAAATCTCACTCCTACTTGGAACCTTTCCAATAGTATTTTCTGTTTGGAACTCTTCCAACAGATAAATCTTCTATGAAACACAGCCAGTTCGTGATTTCAAATCACTTTGATCAGTTTGGAACCTGAAGTCTGTGTAACCCTTACACGCAACTCATTTTAAACTCCAAACACATGGAACATATCTTTTAGTCCTTCGCAAGTACTAAGGATGTTCTTTATGGCTATCAAGTGACTCTAACTTGGATTTGATTGCAAATGATTCGTCATACTCAAAGCATGCGAAATGTCGGATTGAGTATACATCACAGCGTATATAATTGATCCCGCAGCGGAAGCAAAAAGGAATCAATTTATCATGTGTTAAACTTCCTTGAACTAGTCAAAGATCTTATCAATATAAAAATTTTGACTCAACGCTAATATCCTTTTAAATTTATCTCCATAAACCAGCTATCTAAAAGATGTATCTACGTCTCCCAAATATTTCATTCATCTAAAATGATCCAATATGGGCTCCACATATAGGGGACTTGTGAAAAACCATATTACTCCCACTAAACTTCATGTATAACATAATCCTCGAGATATCGAGAAATATTTTATGACATGATTGACACATCAATTCCAACTCTTTAGTGCTTACTTAAGACATCCTCTTAAGCTTGCAAATTAACTTAGGATAGTTAGGATCTACGAACCCACAGTTGAATATAAAATATACTACCTCTTCTAGAATCGTATTCAAGAAGGTGGTTCTTGAGATCCAGTTGGCATCATACTATTATGATATGCTGTAATCGCTAAGTATATTCGAATGGATCAAAGAATTAAGGTTGGTGCAAAACTCTTTGCCTACCAAGTTATCTTTGAAAACATGTTAATCATCCATGCAAATTTCGATCTTAAAAATCAATTTACATTGAAGAGGTCGTACTTCTTCTAGTATAAAATTTACCAGGTCACATACCTGACCATCATGCATGGAGTCCATTACGAATCGTATGACTCTAAGCCATATCAAGAAGTTGGGACTAAAAACAGTCTTTTATAAGTCGCATATTAGAATTCATCACTATAAAGGAGCGATAAAATTCAACCTGACCTCCTAGGTTCCGAAGAAACAACTACTAAACAAGCAATGAGGAAAACTTTTTCCGGGCCATATGCTTAGTTTGTGGCTCTTGAAACATTTTCTCCCACTCTGTCTTATCAAGAAATAATCGTATTTTTATTGAAAGACAGCATCACGAGTCACAAACGCTTTGTTCTCGTGGTCAATGTGGGATTATTGAGCACTTGTTTCATTCAAATAACTTATAAATTAGGTACGCTACCTACCCAAATCGTATATGGAATGAAATCAGACTGTTTTAAATGTGTTTTAATATGGTGGGAAAAGAAATAGCAGACAAAAATATTAAGATCCCAAGGTTAGTCAAATGGCTCATTTTTACTTGACAAAGACAAAACCATATCGTATAAGGTTCTGTATCTCTATGCAACAACACCTTATCTCATAATGTGTGTTAGAGAAGTTAGCTCGTGAAACTATTTCACAATACTTTTGGTGAAAATCAAAGTCAATACTTAGATATTTATAGTTACGATATAGTCGTAAGTCCTTGATCTAATGTTCTAGTGGTTAACTACTTCTCATTGAAGCTCTTTGAACTTTTCAAAGATTTCTCTTAGCACCTTATTAAGTAGAATCAAACATAATATCTTACTTAAATCGTCGGTAAATCAAGTGAAGTAATCATTACCATCTCTGGTTGTGTTTGTTATTGGACCACACGTATTCTTATGTAATGGGGCCAATAATTTACTAGTTCGATTTCCTTTTCAACAAAAGGGCACGAATCATCTTGCCTTGAATACAAGATTCGCACGCACCATAAGATTCAAAATCAGATGGTTTTAGGGATAGTTGTCAATACTAGCCTCTTAATGTGCTACACAATCAAGAATTAAGATTAGATAAGGGTCACCAACTTTGAGCTTTTACAATCTATATGACAAGTAATTATTACTAGTTTAGATCAAGAATATATTTACCTTTGATTGGTATGGGATAACCATTGACCAAGTATAGGCATAAAAAGATACAACGTTTGTTCTATTCACAAAAGTGAAACACTTGTGTCGTACACAAAAGTGGATACTATATGCTTTATTTAGAGGTTATGTACATAATAACGTTTATTAAAGTATACCTCTAAATCCAAAACTAGATTGATCACATTATAACTTTTATATGTCTCTTTAGAAATAAAACTACAATAGTTATATTTCCCTTGTAGGTCGACATTTAATTATGGTTAGTCGTCACACGAATCATTATTATATGCATTGAATGCATTGATGAAAACCATAATGGATATCTAATACCCAAAAATATTTGCATTTAGCAAAATAAATGTCGATCATATAGATATTATGGGTGAAATATTATACCCTATTTCTAACTCTTTAGAAAACTGTGGGAAAGATTCTTTTCTGGAGTCCTACACTGTAAAATAGAACGTCAAAAGTTGGTTCGCCACCCTTGCGGGTGTTGACTTATATTCAAAATAGTCTTGCCTTTTTCCCTTGCCTTGTGTCAAAGTCGAGCCAACCTACTTTTGAACCTCGTCTTAACAATTAAGAATATAAACATCATTCTTAGTGCTCCCACTCACTTTTATGAATCTCTACTTAGACAAGTATATTGGAATTAATGTGAAGACTATTCTTCATTTCATTCATGGTTTTACCTTCAAAAGGATAAACCTTTCATGAAGTGATTACGGTATTTGGTTGTTCACGATTTCAAATAAATCGATTAACCTAGTCATCCCAACTGATTTGGCCTCTTTTGAGGTAAGCCTCGATAAGGAGCATTATGACGACATACCAAAATACAAACATTTTCTTTGGAGCAAAAAATTTGATGTACCATTGTTATAAGAAGGCGTCACAAAATATTCAAAAACGCTTTTGACTAAGTGTGACTTATTCATTTACTCTTCATAAGAGACATTTGCAATGGTGAATATGAGGCTCAAAAGATACAATTCATTTTGTCTTTAGCTACGGTGGTATAAACGGAGATTGCAATCAAAATGCTACCGTATAAAATAATGGAAACCTTTTCCACGATTGAACAGATTTATAAGTTCATAGAAGAAAAATAATTGTCATTGCGCGAATAAAAATAAATATCAACGGAAAATAAACATTCATTGCTTATATATTTTACTTGTAAAAACAGTTTTACTTGTAAAAACAATTTTAACAAGTCACTCATATAATGACCCATCACGAAATTATATAAGTGATTCCAAGTGTGACACCCTCAAATTTGCGGAAAGAAAAAAAATAATTTAACTAAATAAAAGATAAGAATACATAATAAAGGTGTCATAAATAAAAAGGTTCATAACAAAACGGAATTAATATTATACATAAAAACTATCTGAAACGGGAGACATATCTCCCGTATAAATACAGAAATAAAAGAGTGTATAATAATATACAATCTAAGAACCGAATATAGGTCCAAGGTAATACTTCGCTCGCTAGCTCGTCAATGTACCCCATGTATGCATCACCACCTGTTCGACCGCATTAAATATAAACACGGAAGCCACAGTCAGTGGGGAGTAACTCCGAGTTCTCCCAGCCACGAAATGTCGAGTTTAATAAAACATGAATAACATAAAAGCAATGTATATGGAAATACAAAACCTTAACAAATACGATATGCTTTTCATGTTATGAACAAATAACTAACATATAACCTAGCATATGAAAGCTATCATGTGAAACCGTTAACAATCTATAACACGAGGTAGGGAAGCTGGTATGCTAGCTCAGAGGTTACCGTTAACATGGCCATGATACACTCAAACCCTAATCCAACATAATATCATGTGAATCAGTTAACATCCGGTAATCAAAACTCTATCAACCTTAGCCGGCTTGCATCTCACCTTCTAAGATTCATAGAATCATACAAACATGAAAGACCAATACGTCTACAAACAGGCATAAGTTCTTAGGACAGTCAATAGTCGACTTCTGTAACTCGAGGCTATACCACAAGGTAGGAAAACATCCTAGTCCTAGACTGATCAGACCTAGCGACAACAGCTATTCCAGTCCCCGTCTCATGACATAACCGTACACGAGAAACTCTACTAGGCGACCCCCTAAGCAAAGATGGCTAGTACTTAAGCTGGCTCCCTTCCCAAAGCGGAACTCTTAGGATGCCATGCCCCGACTTGGAGATAAGCCCCCCAGGCCGTGACACAAAAGCTATCAAGCTGTGAACTATATACTAGTTAAAGATAGTACGGGCCTATCAATGTCATGGTCCAAGCTACTCATTTAGAATTAGAATGGTCAAGACGCCATATATCCATAATTCTCTATGGGTACTTAGTCAACACGACACCAACCATATCAACAAACAGTCACGGGAATACATCCTATCATGTGACTAATTGCATATAAATAATAATCAAATATCATATCGCCTCATATCTACTAAGGCTAATTCATTAATTAAATACAACCTTACTTGAAGACAAATCCCCGACCCGAGTCCCGCGACGGGTCAGCAGTCAAAACGGGGCTGACGAGATCTTAGTTTGACCAAACCCGGTTGGTCAAACCGGCTAGAAGCAGAGTCTTTATCACATAGACATAAAATCAACATATTCATTACATGTTATTTTATTACTACTTCTAACATGTGAATTATCATAATATACCCAAAACCCGCTTGACTTAAATGATTTCACGTAAACTAATCTCGTATTATAATTTCTAACATGTGAGAAATAATAATTTTATGAAAACCTTTTTAATTAAATATTTTACTTATTAATATTTCCCACTTGCTAAATATTACAAAACACGATAAAAATGACGATAACTCAAAAACCGACACGAGTCCCAAGGTGGGACCCACGGGCTGAATTGGGCCGACCTGGACACGGGCCTGACTGGGCCCCACGGCCTGATTTGGCCAAAAATGGCTGTTTTGCCTAAAAATTCTAAAACCGCTTCCTAATATTTTCCCGCATGCTTTAACATATTTAAAACCCGTCAAAACAACAACCAATCAATCAAACATCGACACAACCCAAAGACCAAAACCCGGACCCACCATGGACCAACCCAGACCGGGTCTGAACCGGCCTGGACCGGTCTGGTTGGTCCGGTTCACCTCCCCTCTACACGGTTCCCAAACAACAACATCCATCAAAATATTTCCAACATGTTTTAATCATCAAACAACTATTTTAACCACCATCATACAAAAATCATGATTAAAAATAATTCATCCCAAAATCAGCAAGAACACTTAACATATTAAAATTTCCTAAACAACATAAAAATCATAACTTATTAAAAATCATCAAAATTCATCAAGAACACTAAAACAACATAAAAATTCCATACAACTTAAAAATCATCAAGAATCATAAAACATCATAAAAATTCCATACAACATAAAAAATCATAAAACAACATAATAATTACTACTTAACATATTACTAACTAAAAATCCATAAATCATAAAAACATGAACCAAAATAAAGATGAACCAAAATCCAAATAAATAAAACTAAAGGCTATATTACTAACTCAAATCCTAAATAACCATAACATGAACATAAACTAAAACCTATGTGACATTAATTCGTCGAGTAAAACGGAATTGTTACCTTAGCTAGCCAAAATAATTAGCACCAAAATAATAATAAGAAATATATAATAAGAAACCCTCCTACTAATCTTCACCCAAAATATACGAGTCTCCAAACTCGTCTTCAAAAT